>JAGFNQ010002385.1:0-50050 GCA_024364735.1 Boesenbergia rotunda | reverse complement strand
ACACTTAGCCTTTTTCATCCATCATGAATCATTGAGATGAATTTAACTCACTAGCCTTTCAAGAAAAAATTTGGTGGCTCTCTTCTTAAGTTCTAACTTGATGATGGAAGTGGAGCTCACTCTTACACATATGCTTCTTGCACTACCATAGGCTTGCTTATTATCTAATCTCCACCATTATTCATGATTAGGATCAACAACTATAAAAACAAATGGAAACATGAAAAATGGTGAGAAATGGAATAAAAATCAAGGAAATGGAAAAATTGATGGAGTGGAAGACTTGGTTGCTCAAAAATGTTTCCAATGTGCTTTGCCCCATCTTAACAGTCCTCTAATGATATCAAAAGTATGGTGGAGTGAAACTTGAATAAATTCCTTTGATTTGGATGAAAAACCTTTCTTTGACTTCCTTGTGCCAAGTTTTTCCTATTGCGTGCCAATTTTTGCTTCCTTCCTTTTCTGATTTTTCTTTTTCTTCTTTTTTTCTTTCTTGTAAGGTCAGAGATGAAATGGAATAAAGCTTTGATCCGGATGGGGAAATCTTCACTAATTTATGGTGCCAAGTCTTCAATGGTGTGCCACTTTATCTCCTTCTCTTCTTTTTTTCTGTATTTTTTTTTTCTTTCTTTTCTTCTGTGTTTCAATATCAGCTCCACGACATCTTCATTGAAAAACTCTGGTTTCAAAACAAATACATCACATAGCAATGGGAAAATTAAATGCTTCACTTGAGGTTGTGGCATACACTGATATTTTTTTTTCTCTGATTCTTTTCTCTGATCTGAACTGGAATTTCAAGCATCCCAGCAGCCTCATTTTCCTTTGTCTTGATCAGCAATGAATGCTCTCAACACTTTTGGCGCGTTCATGTGCTTCATTCCTTGATTCACAACCTTGAAAGTCAATTTCAGCTTCAAGTTGACAATTTATGTTTACTTCACATTCCAGCAACCTCTTCTCTGGTTTCAGAATTGTATAGCTGAGGTTCAGCTCTTAGAAGAGTGGCCGAATACATGTTCTATAGCAAATTTGATACATTATTCTTCAATTGCGTGCCAACTTCTTTTCTTCTCTGCAGAAATTTTTTTTTCCAGCCAAATGCATAGATTTGTCCTTCAAATCAGCTGTTGGTTTCTGATTCTGGTTGCAGAACAGCTGAAATTTCGAATCATAACTCAGAGCAAATCTTGCATCATATGGTTCATGAATTGTTCAGCTGCAATTCCTCTTCTAATCCTCACAGAATTTTCAATTCAGCACAGATTTCTTGCATTCCAGCACAGATTTTCTGTTTTGTTTCATATCTGTCCAGCTGCTAACTTCTATTCTTGCTTTCCATTTTGCTCAATCTTGTTGTGCTAATGCTCCCCCAAATCCCTGTTCAGAACTTGACTCCATTCCAACCTGCCGTGAGCTTCAAATACATGCCCTATGGAACCCAATTCAGCCCTTAGTTGATACAAACTGCTCTAGTCTTGGTATATTCTTGATTCTTGCTTAAGTTTCAGATTTTTCCAACTGTTTTCACTTCTGCTCAGCTTCACAAATAGTCCTTCAATGATTCACAGCAGCTCAAAGTTGATTTGTTCAGCTTTCTCCAGCAAAGACAGCTGCATTTAAGCTTCTAGCAAAGTGGCCGAATTTTCCATAGCATTCTCTTCACTTGGCACAACATTTCTGATTTTTTTTCCTTTGCACAGATTTTCTTTTCCTTCACTTGTTTCCACTTTGGTTCCTCAATTCTGCACAGATTTTCTGCTACAATTAAGGCTTACAACTTCAATCCAAACTTTAGCAAAGTTTTGGCAATTTAATCTTCCATAATTCCTACTTCCCAATTTTTAATCCAAGCCATTTGTGCTACAAACATCCATTGACTTCAAATTTTTTTTTTTTTCAAATGAAGTGCTTCCTTGATGATAATACATTCCAAAACACTAATCACTCCCCCACACTTAATCCTTTGTCCATCTCGGGCAAAATAGCATTAAGAAACATTTCAAACAACAAGTCCAAAGAAAAGTGAGGGTAAGAGTAAGAAATAAGTAAAGAAAAATAGAATGAACATGATTTTTGCCAAAATTGATATGGAAAGGTAAATAAAGTGATTAGTCTCTATAGATGTGATCCAATCATTGAAATATGATTTTGAAAGAACCTAAGCAAGTTCTAGAGTACAATAAAATGTGTGTCACAAAATAAGGCTAATCTCACTAGGTAAAAATAATCTATCTCAAATCCTCAATTAAGAATCTAAAGTAAAATCGTACTCAAGCATCCAAGATTTCATCCATGAACTCAAATCCTAAGTTTTAACAATCAAATTTAATTTGTTTTCAAAAGACTCTAAAATGCTATGGAGATAACCTAGAGGGATACTTTTATTTCCTAATCATGCAAGAAAAAGTGTTAAAAGAAATAACAAGGTATTTACAATGACTCCTATGCATTCTACTCTACTCATGCATTTATTAACAAGGACTCAATTTAAAGGAAAATTCTAGAAGTCATAAAAATGAAAAATGCGATAAAAGAAAATACAAGAAAGAACAATCTCCCCTTTATTTTTGGTGGGCGGAGTCTATCAAGCAGTAGCCTCCATCTTGGTAGTGGAGGAGTCTGGGTGGCTGAGTGAATTCGGGCTCCCCCACACTTGAATTTTACAAAATTTTGTTTAGGTGGCCGCAGGCGATTTAGGTTCAAGAGCCATTCAAGGGGTGGAGTGCTTTTAATTAAAGTAAGATCATCTCCTCCTTCTTTATGCCCTTCAGAAGTCCTTCCAGGAGGCTGGAGTCTGTTCAGTTGGAGTACCTACTCCTGTAGTCTTCTGGACCTTGTAAAACAATGTAATACCTCTCTCAAGCGTTCAGGGTCAGAAAGAAATGAAATAATATCAGTCTCTGCATAAAATGAATCCAAAACTGCATCATGTCCAATTAAATCAATGCTTGGTGTCTCAATGATATTTTCAAAATTATTTCCTACCAAATTTGCATCCAGATACTCATCACAAATAAAGAAATCAATTTCTGGCACATCAATAGAAATTTCACAATTATTTTCCATCCAGGGTGTATCAAGTAATATGTCACAGCCAATCAAATCAATCTCAAATATCTCCAAAAGTTTTTCACATTCATTTTCAGCATAAGACATAACAAGAGATTCATCAAAATAAATAACATCAATTTCAGGCACTTCTAAAAAAATTTCACTATCCATATTCAGAAAAGATGTATCTAAAGAGTCATCATAACAAACTACATCAATTATGGGTGCCTCTAAAATTATTTCGCTATCCATAGCAAGAGATGTATCAAGTAATGAAGTACGATCAATGAAATCAATGTTTGGTACCTCTATTGGATTTTCACAAACACTTTCTACACAAGGTATATCAATAAATTCATCAGAATCAATAAAATCAGTACTAGGTACCATTTTGAATTTTTCTGAACAAAGAGGAGAAATACTTACCTGAGCGTGCTGGAGAATACCTGGAGGTCCTACAAGAGTAGATGTATCCATGGCCTCCTCCTGGTCAGGTACATGCTCCTCTTCAGCCTCAAACTCTGGTGGACACTCAACTGGAGTAGGTGATCCTTGGGTGCTTGCTTCCACCATGCAAGTCCCTACACTTTGTGGTTCATCTTCTGAATCTTTTAATGTACCAGTAAACTGTGGTGGTCCCTGGGGCTTAGTGCAATCCCCTACACCTATGGAATCATCCTCTATGCAAGTTTCTCCTGTAATATCTGCAACAACAACATTAGAAAAATTAGGACCATCAATAATACTATCATCACAAATTAAAAGTCTAGAATGGTCCTGTGGAGCTTCAGTTTCTTCTTCTGGAGCTGAAAAATTTGGCAATGGATTTTGAATAGGAATCTCCAGAGGGATGCATGTTGTAGGTGCCCTATATTTGACGATTACTTCTTCTTCTTCTTCCAAAATTACAGAATCCATTAAAGAGAGATTTGGCCCTGCACTAGGGTCACCTTGAACTGATATAAAGCCAACTCCGGGGCTCTCAGAATTAAAAACAACTTGAGAAGATAATTGTTCTGATCTTTGGGCTTTTATCTGATTCAATCGATCTTGCATGTTTTGAAACCATTGTTGTTGTTGTTCTTGAAAAGTTTGCTGTTGTTGTTGGATTTGTTGACACATCTCCATAATCCTTTGGTGTAGAGCCTCAACCCAATCAGGATCATCAAAACCTCCTTGGTTAGTGTGGAACCCCTGTTGGTCTTGAAATGGAAAATAGGGCTGCTGAAATGGAAAATGGATTACACTACAAATAAACTAGAATTAAAAGCGATTATCCATTACAAACATTCCCTAACTATCAAACTTGAAGATTTGAACCCTAATTAAGCAGAAACAAGTTGGAAACGAAATTAACCAAATCTGAAATTCGAAAACAGTAACTAAACTACAGCAGTAATGGAAATTACAGGTAAACAAACGAAATTAAACTATCTAAGCTACTCCTCAATGCTTCCCTAGCTCAAATGCTTCTTGGTCGTCAAGCAAGAGTGAGCCTCGAACCCGCAAGCTCAACAAATCAGTGGTAACAACCCCTGCGATTCAAAACCAGCTCAGATTGCTCAAATTTGAAATTTTCCATTCGAATTCTTCATTGCAGCTGCGTCTGCGTGAATTGGTGGGTGGATGATGATCAAAGCTACTCAGGGAACCCCTCTTGATAGCTCAGGTGGAAGGTAATAGAGCACAACCGATCCAAAGGCATCAAATGGCAGAGTTGCGGAAACCTCTCAACATCCCTGTTTCTTGGGCAAATTGAGGTTGGAATTTCACCGAGAAGCTTTCCCACTGACCTAGCACATGATCTAAAGGAAAAATCGAGGGGACGCGCCTCCTTTGATGAAGAACTATCGAAGAAAATGCTAAGAACTCACGAAGAAGATGAAGAACAGCGGAGACGTGACGAAGGAAGAAGCTGCTGCGTTTTTGATTAAATAGTAATCAACGGACGGCCCAGATTGATCGGAGGAGATCCAACGGTAGATCACGGTCTGATTTGAGCCAAACTTTTATGATGATGATCTGGGGTCAGGATCTGCCTTGTGGTAGCTCGGATCCTCCAGATGTGCAACGGATGGTCCAGATCAACTCTATCTGTGAATGGACGCTCTAGAGCCCTCCTTTCTTGATCCAACGGTTGATTGAGCTCTGATTGGAATGAAACCTTCAGATCATGATCATAGAGCTTGATCAACCCTAACCCTAGCTCGGATTGCTTCAGATCTTCCCGGATGGCTCAGATCTAGCCGCTCTTGAATCGGACGGCCCGGATTAATTGTAAGCTTGATAATTCGATCCGGTTCACATCCGACTCAAGTTTGACCCAGTATGCCCTAGGTCCAGGGTCCTTTCATGCCTACAAAAATATATCAGAAAATTAGTGGCCAAATAATCCAAAAATTATGTAATTTTGCAATTAAGTCCAAAATAAGATAAAGTTCCAAAACCTAGGGTAAAATCATAATTAAGCAATAAAAACATGGGTCAAACCTAGATTTTAGCAATTAAAATAATCAATAAAATGATGCTTATCAACGGGTCGGGTCGTTACAACTATTGACCGTACTTCTTCGGGCTCTTCAACTCTTTGAATTGATGTAGGGTTCTCATGATATCTTTTCAACTTATCCCATAATTCACATGCATTTTGGTATTCCCCTATATCACTCAAAATTTTATTAGGCAAAATATTTTTCAAAATACTAATTACCTTCTCATTGGCCTGAAATTGTTCTTGTTGATCTTTGTCCCAATATCTAGGATGAAGCATCTTTCCATGCTTGTCCTTTGGAACTTTGAAGGGCTCTTCAAGTGCAATTCTACATTCCCACTCCATCGCGAACCATGTCTCCATTCTCGACTTCCATTACCCGAAATCTTCATGGTCGTAGGGCGGTGGAGTGTAAATATCGTTCCCAAATTTGTCTTCCATGTTCTTCTTCCTCTAGCGTGTGCTCCCTCGGCAGTTAGTCCGATCAAGAGCGGTCCTCGCTTTGATACCAATTGTAGGATCGTTTCCGTACGCTAGAGGGGGGTGAATAGCGATTCTTCAATGTCATTCTTCCTACACGGTTAGTTGCGCAAGCGGAATATACACTAAAAATAATAAAACAATACTAACCAATGCTAACAACTAAGATTTACTTGGTATCCACCCCGGATGGGTGACTAATCCAAGAATCCGTCGGTGGATCAATCCCCGGATAACCTCTAGCTAACTCCCGTCGCTCCTTGTGGGTGGAGAAACCTCGCCACAACAGCAAGAAAACCTCTGAGCACAAAAACTACTATCTTGCCTTTAACCAAGAGAAGATTCGTCAAGGATCTCAACCATCATGAAGTCCTCTTTAAATAGGGCTCGGACTGAAACCCTCGCTAGCAGTCGACTGCCCCAGGGCAGTCGACTAGTGCCACTGAAATTCGACCGTTGCACCCCAACGATCAAATTCTCAGCCAACTCACCAGCCACCTACCAGTCGACTGCCCCCAGGGCAGCCGACTGGTCCCAGGCCAGAACCCTTTCTGTGAGTTTTACCAGTCGATTGCCCCAATAGCAGTCGACTGCCCTACTCACACACCTATGTCATCTTGATGCAATTGTTCAGAACTCTCATCTGATACGCAGGAAAAACTGAGTTCAGAAATAAGGTTGCGCTGAAACTGAAAATGAAAATGCAGTAATAAAATCAAATTGCTAAACAATTCAAATCAATTGAATCAGTAAACTAAATGCGATCTTCAATTGCAGGGAATAAACTAAACACTAATCGAATTGAAAACAAGCTGAAAGAAATTCGAAACTGACATGAAATTGCAGAACAAAAACTGATACGCAGTTTGAAAAGTTGATACGCAAGCTGTAAACCTGAAATTAACTGAAATGGAAACCTAATGCTCACTAAACAAACTACCTACTGATTAACTTTCAACATTTAAACAGTAATTAAGCAGAGAACAAATTCAGTAACCGAAATTAAAGTGCTGATACGAAAAACAGAACAGAAAAAGGTGCAGAAATGAAATTACAGCTACAACAATGAAAATTAACCAAGTAAACTACTCCTCAATCCTTCCCTAGCTCGAATCCTCCTTGTTCGTCACGCAAGTGTGAGCCTCGAACCCGCAAGCTCAGCAAATCGATGGAAAATAGCATCTGCGATTCAAAACCAGCTCATCTCTGCTCAAATCCGAAAACCTATCCAATTCCTTCAACTCAGCTGCGATGATGGATTGGGATTGATCTGAGCACATCAGGGAACCCCTCTGAACTACTCAGGTGGATGAAATGGTGCGCAGCCGATGTTGACGGAATCAAATGGCAGAACTCCGGAGACCTCACAAAAGCTCTGTTCTTGGGCAATTGAGAGTTGGAAATTCACCGAGAACCCTTCCACTGACCTAGAACTCGATCTAGTGAAGAAATCGAGGGGTCGCGCACCTTTGGATTGAAGAAAAACTCTGAAGAAGACTAAGAACTGAAGAAGAAAGTATTGCGGTGAGGAAGACGAAACAAGGAAGACTGGGGCGCGTTTCTGATTAAATAGCTAGCCATGGACGATCCAGATTGATCGGATGAAATCCAACGGCTGATCTTGCTCTGATTTGAGCCAAACATTGAGGATGTTGATCTGGGGTTAGGATCTGCCTCGTGGTAGCTCGGATCCTCCAGATGTACAACGGATGGTCCAGATCAACTTAGTCTTTGAATGGACGATCTAGAGCCCTCCGAGCTTGATCCAACGGTTGATTTAGCTGTGATTGGGATGAAACTTTCAGATCATGATCAGAATGCTTGATCAACCCTAATCCTAGTTTGGATTGCTTCAGATAGTCCCGGATGGCTCAGATCTCGCCGCTTTTGAATCGGACGATCATGATTTAATCCTAATCTTGATAACTCGATCCGGGTCACTTCCGACTCAAGTTTGACCCAATATACCCTAAGTCCATGAACCCTTCATGCTTACAAAAATAGATCAAGAATTTAGTGGCCAAATAATCCAAATATGTGTAAATTTGCAATTAAGTCCAAAATAAGAGGAAATTCTAAAACCCAGGGCAATTTCACAATTAAGCGATAAAAAACATAGGTCAAACATGGATTTTAGCAACTCAAATAATCTCTAAAATGATATCTATCAATGTGCTGCAAATGCAAGCATCAATTAGATGGATTCTAATTGTGCCACGGGAGCATAGGTCTCATCGTAATCAAGGCCTTCAACTTGACTATAGCCCTTGGCTACTAAGCGTGCCTTGTTTCTTACGATTTCTCGCTTATGGTCCAATTTGTTTTTGAAGACCCATTTGGTTCCAATAATGGTGGTCTTCTTAGGTCTAGCGACTAAGTCCCAAACTTGACTTCTCTCGAATTGACCTAGTTCATCTTGCATGGCAATGATCCAATCGGGATCATTTAATGCTTTGTCAATTTTTCTATGTTAAATTTCAAAAATTAGGGCAACTTCATTAGCCTCATTCCTGAAGAATGATCTAGTTCTAATCCCATGATAGATGTCTCCAACAATTTGGTCTTGGGGATGACTAGAGGCTAACCTAGTTTACCTTGGTGTTGGTGGTGCTTCTTGGATGGTGTCACTAGACATAGGCTCAGCCTTATGATCCGGCTGATCTTTGGGTTGTCTAGGCTCACCATCATCAGACTCATCACCACCATCTACAACACTTGGACTTCCATTCAAACCTAGTTTCCTAAGTTCGAATTGAACTCCTTCAACATCTTCTGATTAATCATTTGCTTTTGGAATTTCTTCAAAAACAACATCAGAAGACTCTTCAACTAATCTAGACTTCTTGTTATAGACTAGGTAAGCTTTGCTGACGAGGGAGTACCCGACCAATATCCCTTCATCAGCTTTCGCTGTGAACTTTCCAAGGTGGTCCTTGGTGTTTAGAATAAACACCTTACAACCAAACACCTGAAGATATTTAACTGTAGGTGGTTTTCCAAACCAAAGTTCGTGAGGAGTCTTCCAAACCAAAGTTCGTGACATAATTTGTGGCTCAAACAATAAGGGCTATTTGAATGAATTTATTAGACACATAGAGAGTGAATTTGAGATGAGTCTAGTGGGAGAGTTGACTTTCTTCCTTTGAATTGAAATCAAGCAAACTCGTGACAGAATCCATGTGCACCAATCAAAGTACACTCAAGAGATGCTTCGAAAATTTAACATGAGTGATTCCAAAGAGGTAACCACTCCCATGGCTACAAACACACGTTTAGACAATGATGAGAGTGGTAAACCTGTTGACTTAACTCAATATCAGAGCATGATAGGTAGTTTGCTATACCTCACAGCTAGTCGACCTGATATTCTTTTTGCTGTGGGTATGTGCGCTAGGTATCAAGTCTGTGCCAAGGAATCTCATCTAATTGCTGTTAAAAGAATTTTGAGATACCTTAAGGGCACAATTGGAGTTGGTCTTTGGTACCCCCGTACCGAGTCGTTTGACCTAATTGGCTACACCGATTCCGACTATGGTGGGTGCATGTTGGATCGGAAGAGCACGAGTGAGGGTTGCCAATTCTTAGGATCATCATTAGTTAGTTGGTCAAGTTGGAAGCAACATTGTGTTGCTCTCTCCACGACCGATGCAGAATATATCGCCATGGGAGAGAGTGTATCACAATTGTTATGGATGATTCACACATTAGCGGACTATGGATTAACCTACAAGGGTGTGCAAGTGTTATGTGACAACATAAACACAATAAACCTAACAAAGAATCCAGTCCATCACTCTAGAACCAAGCATATTGAAGTGCGTCACCACTTCATTAGAGATCATGTTGCTAGAGGAGATATTGTACTCTCACATGTAGAGTCAAAATTGAACCTAGCGGACATTTTCACTAAACAACTTCCCGAGAATGAATTTAGTTTCTTACGAAGGGAATTGGGAATGTGTCATGCTTCATAGGATTAAAAAGCATTCAAAACCCTTCATGATCGTTTCAAATTATTGGGAACAATTATTGGGCAACTTGGAAACATCTCACACAAACTATAAGGTTTAACAAAATGTTTTTGTTTGCTAGAACTTGGGTGAGATGCAAGGATCAACCTAATTACTCAAAATGTCAATGCATCTCTTGAGAAATTAGGTTGACGAGACAATAATCACTAAGTTGACCAAGTATGGGGAAAACCAATGCATAACATATGTGTATTTGGCTCCATGATCATACTTGGATATTCCAATCAAGGAAACTTGATTGGAGACTTTATTTTGATACAAACTTGGTTTGAATTGGTTGGATGTGTTGATTGAGTTTGACTCCACTTGGTTGGAGCAAATTGATTTGTTAAATCCATAAGGACCTTTGATCCTTGTTAAGGGATCAATTATAGTCAAGGGAACACCTCCACAATCAGCAAAGTTACATCATATCGTATCGGAATTCATTCGGAAGTCTGAAACTGAAGTTTCTGATTGTATATATATAAAAAAAATTCCTGATACCTGATCGGTCACCGGACCAATCAGGAGGTGGCCTGATTGGTCATCGGACCGATCAGGAGTAGGTCTGATTGGTCCAAAGGACTGATCAAGCTATTTCTCGATTAATCACAGAAATCACTCTGGGTTGGCCTGGATCGGTCCACAAACCGATCTGGCCCCCTTGGTGATCGGTCCACAGACCGATCAGGAGGGTCACAGAAAATTTTGCCAACTCTCTCTTCACTCCCTGATCGGTCGGCAGATCGATCAGTGGCTTGCCTGATCGATCACCTAACCGATCAGGACCAAGCCAGACCGATTAGGCTGGAGCCTGATCGGTCTGAGCGTTCTTGGATTGAACGGTGATCTGTTCGATCGCAATAAATTTCGGTTGGTGGATCGGTCCACCAACCTATTAACTCCATCCATCTCTTCATTTTCAACCCTAGTGCCGAAACTTTTGTCTTCTAGCTGCATGAAACCTTCCTCAGTTTCCTTCTCTTGCGTTTCCTCTTCCTATGCTGAAGCTTGGCGTGATCTGCTCCCTGTGTGGATTTGTGATCTTTGGAGTTTCTCTGAAGGTCACCACCGCGTGAGCTTCTTCTTCCTGCGCACGCCCTCTATGCTGCTTCATCCTCTACGCAGTCTCTTCTTCCAACTTATTGAGACATGTTCTTTCCAAGACAATCGTTCACCAATATGGCCCCTAAGTAAGTTTTTGTTTTGTTTGTAACCTGTTGATTACTTCATCAGTCACCTGGAAGCTAACCATGTTGATTCTTTGTGTGATTGTGTACCGTGACCTTGCCCTTGCTGTGCCTTACCCATATGATCAAACCTTATTGTCACTTGATTATTGATCAAACCTTTTATTGCATAATCAAATTTGTGTGTGCCATGATTATCAATTCTCGCTGTGACCTTGTCTCGACTATTGATCAAAATTATGGTGTCTATCATGATTTAGTTTTCCACTTGATTCTTGATCAAACCATATTTCCTTGATTACACTTTTATTCACTGATCATTATGTGTTCAATTTATCAACTCCAATTTGTTGCAGTGACTTATTGTTCCAATCCTTAGGAAATCTTCTAGAGGTAAAGAACCGGTTGAGGGTAACTCACGATCGAGGGCTCCCTCTTCATCTCCTAAACCCCAACCTCCTTCTGATGACAGATTTCAAAATGCTCATTTCAAATTTTTCTTTCACAGTCGAACCTTCAAACTCCTATCTTGTCGAACTGTGGACCGAGCGTTTGTTTACGAACACTGTCCTTCAGTACGCCAGATCATTGAGTTCTACGAGCTAGGATCCATTCTCTTCCTTGAGCGGCCAATAAATTTTGATTTAGTCTCCGAATTTTATAACAACATGGTCAGTGGAGAGGGTATGGGGTATAGGACCCGAGTGGCCAGTATCGACCTCAATTTTGATTTATCAGCTTTCACTGACTTTCTAGCTTGTCGTCGTTTAGATAATGACTTTCCGCTTTACCCTTATCTTCCAAATCCTCAACTAGTTCCCTTGGATGGAGTCACTCCTGACTCTATCCACGAGTATTTTTTCAGCCATCCCAGGTCGAGAGGTCCCGGTGAGCCTGCCGGTGATTTTCCAACATTTGCCGCTCTCAGTCTTTCCCCCGCTGATTATGTCCTGTTTAAAATTATCACTAACTGTCTGATCCCTATTACTTCGAAGCCCTTAGCAGAAATTCGCTCATTCCACTGCTTGATGCTCTACGAGATGCATCGGCAGTTAGACTTTGACATCATAGCGACCATCTATTTCTCTATCATCACCTACAGTCAGATCGACCGTCAGACGGTTTACATGCCGTTTGGACATATCATTACTGCCTAGCTTCATTCGGTCGATATCAACGTGTCACAGGGCAGGATCGTGCCGATGGTTTGGCAGGACTGCCGACTTGGCCGACGCACGTTGGCCCAGTCTGGCATTATCGTCGGACCGCAGGGGGTGAGGTGGAAGGATAGGAGAGGTCTGGGGGAATTACCTAGTGCGACCCATGTTCATATACCCGCAGCTCCAGCTTTTCATCAGGAGCCGCCCGCTGCTGTAGAGGGCCACTATGAGCCGGATCTGGATCTTCGTTGGCAGATTACGGAGCTGGAGTAGCCGACCTAGCATGATCTTCATATGACAGAGCTCTAGCGACAGGAGGTCCACTCTGAGTTTCAGTCTTTTGACAGCAGATTGCTCGCGATCGAGTCCGACGTCTCTGGGGTCCACTCCCGGCAGGTCCCTCCAGCAGCACTGCACCAGGGAGCGTCATACCTATTGATGATACATTTGACGATGACCCCCCACGAGGATTGATGATTCTGATGTTGACTATTATGACTTGATGATATATTTGACTGTTATGACTTGATGTTGTTCTTGACTATGCTTTGATGCAGTGTTCTGCATCTGACTATATGACTATTTCCATCTATGACTTGCTACTCCATGCTTATTATTAGTTCTTGTTTTATTCCTATTCCTTGATTCATATGCTGCATGTGATTGCTATATCCTACTTTATCTTTATCACATGGTTTCATATGCTTTCAAAATTAAATCATATCTTTGTTGTTTTGGTAGAACCCAAGGTTTGAGGGGGAGTATGTTTAAACTTAACAACTAGTCTACACCATTTTCGGTGTTTGACAAAGGGGGAGAGTATGGTTGGTTAAGTTTAGGACTACTACGAGTTTAACTGTTGTAGGGGGATCCTAATTCCCCTACGATTCTGAAATTTGAGACAATTGAATTCAAATTCCTAAACTTAAAATCGGGTTGTCAAACAACAAAAAGTGGGAGATTCTTGATGCAGTCTGACCCTGATTGTTGTTTTGGTGTTGACACCGATTTTAGTTTTGGTTAATGAGATGATTGGGATTAAGTCATGGTCAGGGACTAGTCATACCTAGTGGGACTAGGTGGAGTGGAAAAGACCTAGTGGGACTAGACATACCTAGTGGGACTAGGTGGAAACCCTGGCTTGGGAAGCCAGGTCCTAGCTTGAGGAGCCAGGTCCTAGATTGAGAAGCTAGGTTGGATGAAATCCTGGCTTGGGAAGCCAGGTCCTAGCTTGAGAAGCTAGGTTGGATGAAACCCTGGCTTGGGAAGCTAGGTCCTAGCTTGGGAAGCTAGGTTGACTGAAATCCTGGTGAGTGAAGCCAGGTCCTAGCTTGGGATGCTAGGTTGGATGAAGTCCCGGTGAGTGAAACTGGGCATGGAGTCTTGGTCTGGGGGACTGAGCACGAGTCAGAGAAGGCTGGGAGCCCATTCTCTTAACTTATAGTGGAATTGGTTTGGTTGGATCGATCTGGTGACCGTTCAGGGAAGTTGGCACGATCTCCCTTTGCTGATCGGTCCGGTGACTGATCCAGAGATGTCTGACCATTTTGGTGAATGATTAGAGGGAGAGCCAAATGCTACTGATCGGCTCCTGATCGTTCTGGTTAACGATCAGGGAGAGGTCAGTAGGCTTCAGGGAGAAACTTGTATCGGTCAGACTGACCGATCAAATATCGCGAGTTCCTCACCCAGACCGATCAGGATGGATCCTGATCGGTCAGGGAGTGGTCTGATCGGTCTCCAGACTGATCAGGGCACAACCTGATCGGTCTGGTGACCAATCAAGGAAATTTGGTTGTGAAAGCTGGGGAATTCCTGCAATGCTGTGGATCGGTCCGGCGACCGATCTACGTTCTGTGATCGGTCAGGGTGACCGATCACAAGAAGGTCGCGATTCCTGGTTTCTCACCATGGACAGATCAGGCTGGAGCCTGATCGGACTGGACCTATCCTGATCAGTCTGGAGATCGATCAGGGGTCACTCTGATCGGTCCGGTGACCGATCAGTAGCTGACAGCTTTAATTCAAAAGCGCTGTCAGAGTTCTGATTGCGTTCTGATTTCCTACTGATACCTGTTTAAAGTCTTCTGATATTTGATCCTCTTTTGATTTGCTGTGCTAATGACCTGCTAAGTGTGCAGATAACTCAGGTTCACTCATGGGGAGTCAAACGGAGGCTTTTGCTTCATCAGGTTTGGCAGTTTTCCTTCTCAGGTTTCAACGGACGACTGCGCCACTGAGATGCTGACTGGGGCTCGGCTGACGGAAGCTCAGGGAGTCTAGGAGAGGTCAGGGTAGCTGGGCAGTTGCAGTTGCAGTTGAGCAGCTGGGAGTTGCAGAGAGGTGACTGTGGCCTAGGATCAGTGAGCGGAGACTTAAGAGTTGGTTGCGAAGAAGTCTCTGAAACTAACGAACAGAAACGATTGAGAAGTTCTTGACCTTGTTGCGACATCTCTTTGAGCATGTAACTGTAAATCTTGAGCAACATTCTGATATTTTAGCACTTGGAAGAAACAAGGAGCTTGGCAAGTCCATCAGCAAGAAGACACGAAGAGCAGGGAGTTCTTGTGTGAGATCTATGCTGAGTGGAGCTCGGTGAGGAGTTCACTTGTGTTCTTTCTATCCTAAGTGCTCTGTAAGCTTCCTTTTGTTTCACTGCGCTTAATTTCTTCATTCTGTTGAAACGCTGTGGAGAGGTTACTCCACCGAGAAGGATGTTTCATTCTATCCGGATTTTCCGGTGCTTGATCTGCCGAGGATCAAGGGATCGCCCACCTCACGAGCATGCCAAGGAGTAGGGCCAAGTTATTCCCGAACCTTGTAAATCCTCTTTGTTAGCGTTTTGAGCTTGTGCTTAGGTTAGGGTTTTAGTTTCTGTAATACTCTGTTTTGTATTTGTCTTCCGCTGCTACTAACCCTATGTGCAGAGAACCCTTTAAAAGTTCAAGAAGTTTGTGTCTGGCTACATTCACCCCCCCTCTCTCTAGCCATCCAAGCACCAACAATATGGACTTTGCATCCAAAGACCCTTAGGTAATGTAGGTTTGGAAGTCTATGGTAGTATAATTCATAAGGTGTTTTATTATGTCGCTTGTTAATTAGAACCCTATTTTGGATATAACAAGCCGTACTAATTGCTTCTTCCCAAAATTGGTTAGCTAGGTTAAATTTATTGAGCATAGTCCTAGCGGCTTCCTGTAGGGTTCTATTTTTCCGTTCGACTATCCCATTTTGCTAGGGGGTTCTAGGACACGAAAATTCGTGTATATACCCGTTTATCTTACAAAATTCCTCGAAGCGTTGATTCTCAAACTCTCCCCCGTGATCACTCCTAAGTCTTTTGATTTTGGTATTGTTTTGATTTTTAATTAACTTACAAAAATCATTAAATAGGTTTAGGGTTTCATCTTTGGTCTTTAAGAACCTATCCCAGGTAAACCTAGAGTAATCATCTATAATTACTAAGCAGTACCGATTTCCGCTTAGTGACTTGGCTCCATGTGAATCAAATAGGTCAAGATGCAGGAGCTCAAGTGTGGTTTGAGTTAGATCTGATTGAATTAGTTTGTGGTTAGACCTCGTTTGTTTACCTTGGTTGCATGATTCACATATCAAGTTTTCATGGTTCTTAATTTTTGGTATTCCTTTAATTAGACCAAGTTGGGTGATTTTTGAAATTAATCTTAGATTAGTGTGACCTAATCTCCTATGCCAGAGGTTCGATTCTTCTAACTGAGTTAAGAAACATTTAGGTATTATGGGTAGGTTTATAGTGTAAACATTATTTTTTCCAGTGTCCTTAAGCATGATTTCTGAGTTTTGCAAGTTTCTAATCAGACAGTTAGAGTTGGTAAAGATAACTACATAGCCAGTATCACACAATTGACTTATACTAAGCAAGTTAAACTTAAAGTTTTCAACCAAATGAACCTTTTTAATGACAAAATCAGATTTGAGTTCAATGTTACCTGACCCAATGAGCTTGAGTGTAGCTTTGTTGTCAAATGCTACTGAGCCTAGGTTCTTGAACTTGAGTTTGGTGAATTTCAATTTATCCCCAGTCATGTGTCTGGAGCACCCGCTATCCAACATCCATTGGTCCAAATCTTTATGTTCCTACACATAAAGTGTTTTGTTGATTTGGATCCAATTAGAATTAAGGATAGCTTAAATTGATTTTCACAACCTAGTCTGCCTCACCCAATCTAGAGTTATCAATCACGTTAACCTTATGAATTTTATGAGACAGGTTTTAATAGAAGTATTTAGAAAGACCATGATTAATTTTGAAAAGTTAAATTAATTTTGAAAAAAATTAGTTTTGAATTTATTTTTAAAAGAATATTTGAATCTAAGATTAACTGAAAATTTGTGTTAGATTCGAATTTGACAAAGAGTAAACTGAATTTGAATTTCAAAAATTGGCTTCCAGGTCTTGGCGAGGCACAAGGCCTTTTTTGGCCATAGCCTTATTGGATCATCAACCCTTTCATTGACAAAGCCTTTTAGTGAAATTTTATTTTCAAGGTTACTTTTTGAGAAATTCTGGTCTAACTAGTTTGGGTCTTGGATTGGTAGCTTCGGCTAGTTTCACCAGTCTAAAGAGACCAAGTAGTGTATACTTGACCTTATTAGAAAAGGCTTCCCTAACATACTATCATCTCACCGCCACCCAATACTATGTTGTTCAAATTTCAGTTAATTGGTTCAGTCTTTAGTCTAACCAGTCCTAGGTCTAAGCATGGTAAATTGCAGAAAATAAATAGACAATCAATCGTGCAATTTAAAATAAGAAAAGAAATTCATTTAACTAAAAAAATGGTTTTTAAGTTGGCTCCCCCTGGACTAAAGTCACGGTAATGATTAGGCAAGATATGAATCTTGGCCTAGAGGATCCAATACTGATTTGGTCCAACTTGGTTGTTCAGGTACAGTTTCGGTACCCATGCCTGAATTTTGGGTCTAGACTGATTCATTACAGTATAATATTACCTTTGTCTAGCCTTGGTTCGATACCCTAATCCGGATCGATTTAGAACGAACTTCTATTTTCCAAGCATCATGTCAAGACCCTTGGAACCCGAAGTGAAACGTTCCAAAGCTGCTCTAAGGTCCTTGACTTGAGTTTTCAAGAAGGAGTTCTCTTTCTCAAGTTTTTCAACTTGAGTAGAGGTTCCTTCTTGAACCGTCTCAGTTAAGGATCTAGAATCAGCTCCCTCATTCAGGAGTTTTACTTCCTGTCGGAGGGATTCGACTCAGATTTTGGCTTTCGCCAAGTCGTGAGATAGATAAGCAATTAACTCTGATAATTGAACTCTAGAAAATCCACTTACAGTGATTTTACCGTCCTCTGAAAATGTGAGCTTTCCGTCGTCCGGCTGCGATTCTGATTCGGTCTCGATTTCTTCCGAAGCAGTCAGGGCGAGCAGGTTTGATTGTGGGGCCTCTTCTTCTTCGGAGGAGGAAGACTCATCCCATGTTGCTTGAAGGGCCTTCTTCCTTCTTGTCTTCTTCGTCTCTTTCAGATTGGGGCATTCCGACTTGTAGTGACCCTTCTTTTTGCATTCGTAGCAAGTCATATTTGGTTTGGTCTTTTCATTTGAAGGTTCAGCTGGCTCTTCCTTTCTTCGGCTGGCTTTCCTTCTGTTGGTCTGATTTTTAAGCTCCTTGTAATAGTCCCGGGCTAGCCGAACCATCTTGGGTCGATCACCTTCGCTGTCTTCTGAGTCTGAGTCAGACTCGAGTGCAGGTTAAGGCTTCTTCTTGGTCATCTTTCCAGTTTTGCCTGCAACAAAAGCAATGTCTTTCTTGGCCAGGGTGCAGTTAGTCTGATCATGTAATTCAAGTTCAGAAAATTACTCATCTAATTTGATTTTAGATAGATCCCTTGAAACTTTGTATGCATCTACCATAGATGACCACAAAGTATTTCTCGGGAAAGCGTTAAGGATATACCTGATCAGGTCACGGTTTTCTACCTTGTGACCGATTATATGTAGACCGTTCATCAACTCTTGGATTTTGGCGTGGAACTGGGCTGTTGACTCGCCATCGTTCATTTTGATAGTGTAGAGTTTGTTTAGCAATAGGTCTCTTTTGCTGATTTGGGTGTCGGAGGTTTCTTCGTGCAATTCAATTAACTTACCCTAAAGTTCTTTTGCACTATTGAATGGTCCCACCCGGTTCAGCTCTTCTATGGTTAGACCACATTGAAGTGTCTGGGTCGCTTTAGCATCCGCCTCGATCCTCCTTTTTAGTGAGGCGTCCCATTTGGTGTAAGGTTGTGGCACTCCTTCAGCATTTCTTGGGATTTTCAAGCCAGATTGGATGATTATCCACATGTCCACCTGAGTTTTCAGGTGGACTTCCATCCGGCTCTTCCAGTAGGAGAAGTCCTCCCCACTGAAGAGTGGTGCTTTGGCTGTACTGAAGCCCTCTTGCATGACCATTTAGAAATTCTGAAATAAAAAAAAACAAAACTTTCCCAAGACTTGGTCTTGGATTAGCAGTGCGGGAAAAGATATAAAAAAATCATCGAGTGGTGTTGCACCAACCTCGATTAACGATAAAATTTCGATCGAAATAGAAAAAAAAATCCGCAAAAATCTAAAAAATTCCCAAATTGGTGGTTGCACCAATTTGAGCTACCCCGCTCTGATACCACTTGTTGGATCGAGAAACACGATAGAGGGGGGGTGAATATCATGAAAACATTTTCGGATGAGAAAGAGAAAATGCAGCGGAATTAAAACACAAAAAGAACACAAGTAATTTTACTTGGTTCGGAGTCGCGGTCAGCTCCTATTCCAAGGCCCTCGGTTCTTGATCGTTTACTATGGACAATTCTATATTCGCACAAAGGTTTATAGATTTAATACAAGAATATCGCAGTAAGTAAATGAATTACACTTTTCGTTACCGACGGCCTAATGCAGATCGTACTTCGGAGCAGAGGGTCGTCGTCGGCGCTGGAATGTCGTGAACAGAGTTTTCTGGAGTAGAGCGCTTGAACGAAAAGCTTGGAGGCGTTGGAAAAAGAGATGATGAATCCTTAGGGGTCGAGCCCCTTTTATAGTGCTCCTGGGGGCGCCTGACACGTGCCTTCGGTTCCGAGAACCTCTATCCGAAGCTTGGTCAACGGTTATCCCCTTCGAATTGGCTCTGGAGCTAACTGGGGCGCCCGGGACCTCCCGGGCGCCCAGCTTGACTGGGTCCACTGGCTTCGTGGCTGATTTTGCTTCGACTCATCTTTGGCATTGACCTTGGGTGCTCGGGACCTCCCGGGCGCCGAGCCTAGTGTTGATTCGAAGCGCTTCTTGCTTTACTGTTGTTTGGCTTTGACCTTGGGCGCCCGGGACCTCTCGGGCGCCTAGCCCAGGTGCCTACCCCTCTCCTTTGGGGCGTTCTGAGCTGCAGAAACACACTCCTTCGGTCCCTGCATTCAAGGTTAGTACCAACACAAATAAAGCAAGAATATTAGTTAGTTTTTACAGCCGTAGCTGTCTTGGTTCTGAGTTCGGGTCTCCCAAATGGAACCCTAGGTCGAACCGACGCCTACTGTTCCCTCGACGGGGAACGCGTCCTCACCTACTCCTCTCAGGAGAGTTTACCTTTTGCCAACCGGCCCCTCCGGTTGGACTTTTGCCTAGAAGCCCTTCGCCAGGTGCCTAGCAGCCCTTCGCCAGGTCTTCAATGCCTAGAAGCCCTTCGCCAGGTGCCTAGCAGCCCTTCGCCAGGTCTTCGATGCCTAGCAGCCCTTTGCCAGGTGCGTAGCATTCCTTCTCCAGGTCTTAGGGTTTCGACGCCTAGCTGCCCTTCGCTAGTTGACAGCTGCCCTTCGCCAGGACTTTTTTCTGTACACTCAGTGAACACATTAGACCAAAATAATATCTTAACTCTTGAACCCTTTGCCATTATCAAAACCCAGGTTTGACTTAGGTACTGCCTGCACCAACATATATTAGTATAATAATCTAACATCAACAAGTGTATCAAAGCGGAAACATAAGACATGGATAAATTCTTGGTTCATAAGTAAGCATAAGTAACAGGATCTCTTCCACCGTGCCACTGCCACACACATCTTTGCCCCTCCTGCTGCTCCCGTTAGTTTAACATGCCCTTACCCTTTTCTACAGAATAAGGAAACACTAAACTATAAGCATATAAGCTTAGTAAGATCCTTTCCTACTCACAAAAACCATGCATCATGAATTGAACATAGAGAAAGTTGAACAACAACATATGGAAAGAATATTTATATCACAAGAGTACTTCAACTTCAAGTATTGTAATTCAAGTAGGCACATAATATGAGATAAATGTTTTTATGCATGAGGGATGTTTCTTTGAAAACATATATGTATAGGTACTTGAACATAACTCTCAACATAAGGGCCTGGCATTGTACCACATTCATAATTTGCGCGGATCCCTTAGATAGATATGTGGTAGCTAATCCCGACCTACTAGAGAATTAGGCAACCTTCGACCTAGGGGCAACGTAGGAGCCCATCCCAAGGACCTTTTTAGGGTCCGGTACAAGCCCATTCAAAAGTAAAATAGCTTATCATATTTCATTTCTTTTCATATAGAATGCTCTTAGCATCTTCTTGGCATTCCATCATACATAAGTCATGCATAACATAGGTATGCCCTAAAGGGCCTAAACATAATCATGATTCATGGAGCCTAACATAAAGCATACATGAATAAGGCCTAACATACTTATAATGTAACATAGAAACATGCCATCATTATTATGTCATTTAATGAATCATGGAAATATGTTCTTGATCTCTTGAGCAAATAGAAAGTATACATAGGGTTTTTAGCCTCCTCCTAGGCCTAAAGCTAGGATTTGGCCGAACCCCCCTTCCCTCTTCAAGCAACATAAGAAATCATAAGTTCATGCCAACATTCATATAACACATCACATATCATGGGAAGTCATTTGCAAGCATAGTTGTGGTTTGATTCTAATCATAGTCATGGTTCTAGGGCTTGGCCGAAACCCTTGTCCCCTTTTCAAGCAACCATAAGTGACCTAACATTCATTTAACACATATCATATCATTGGTAATCATTAGCAAGCATAATTGGGGGTTTAACTTGACCCTAATCATAGTTTTAGGGTTTGGCCGAAACCTTCAAGGGCCTACTCTATGATTTAAACAACATAACACCCAAAGCAATTATACTACAGGTGAGGGGAGACTTACTTCTTTTGCTTGGTTACCACCAATCTATATACCCTTAAATTGAGAGCGATGAAGACCTCCTTGCTCTTAGGATCTCCTTTGTTCTTCTCGCCTTATAAGGGATCTTAAGTCTTCAAGAGATCTCTCTTGTGAAGCTTTCTAGGGATGAAACCCTAGATTGGTGTTCCGGAATTGGGAGAGGGAGAGGGAGAGTTTCGGTGGGGGTGGAAGAAGGAGGAAGAAGAGAACAAATTTCTAATGTCTCTTGTCTCTTCACTCATCCCTACTTATACTAAGTGAAAGGACAAGATGCCTCTTCACAAGTGCCTCTCCACCTTGTGCCTCTTCACATGGTTGCTCTTCGCATCCCCTACCTTTAACTACAATTTTCCTCTCCTTCTTAACAACACACCCTTGCTGGGGCTACTGGTTATCATATGTATCATAAGGCTTAGCTACCACCTAAGGTCCATGGTTCAAACTTTGGCAAATGGTACTTTTTGGTTCTTTCCCCTTTTTTTTGAAAAGCCCACATAAAGCCTATTAAGAATTATACTAGAATTCCACATAAAATCCATTAAGAATTATACTAAAATTCATATTAGTGTTCATGTAAAAAAAATTGAGAGGATTTTTATGGGCGTTACAATCCCCCATACCTTATAAAGAGTCCGTCCTCGAACTTAGAATAGTTCTGGGTACTTTTGTTTCATATCGTCCTCGCGTTCCCAAGTGGCCTGTACAAACCGTTGACTTCGCCATAGGACCTTTACTAAGGGCACTTCCTTGTTCCTTAGCCTTTTGACTTCTCGATCTATTATCTGGATAGGTCGACTTTCATAACTTAGGTCCTCTTGAACTTGCACTGTCTGCGGCTCAATCACTTGGTCTGCGTTGGGAACACATTTCTTGAGCATCGAAACATGGAATATGTTGTGAATGGCAGACATCTCTTGGGGCAGCTCTAGCTCATAAGCCACCTTGCCAACTCTTTTCAGGATCTGGTATAGTCCCACATAACGTGGACTTAACTATAGTACTTTAGCTTGGAGGTGTAGAGTTCGAATCCTGGGGAAGGCAAAAATCCACTGGCCAGGGGTGGGAAGACCTAGTAAGGTAACGACACGGTCGACGGTCGACGACCCACAGAAAAATAAGGGGTCGCCAATTGAGCCGCCAAATGGGCCGGGTCGTTACAATAAAAAGGTGCCTTTTTATTGTAACGACCCAACCCATTTGGCGGCCCATTAGGTGACCCCTTATTTTTCTGTGGGTCGTCGACCGTGTCATTACTCACTAGTGTTTATGCAGACAGAACCTAAGTCAAACCTGGGTTTTGATAATGGCAAAGGGTTCAGAAGTTAAGATGTTATTTGTATCTAATACGTTTACTAAGTGTGCAGGAAAGAAGCCCTAGGTACACTAGGCACGATGTCTTGGTCGAGGACTGGGCACGAAGCCCTGGCAAGGAGCTGGGCATCGAAGACCTTCTCGGAAGGTGGGCACGAAGTCCTGGTCGAGGACTGGGCACGAAGCCCTGGCAAGGAGCTGGGCACCGAAGACATGCTCGGAAGGTGGGCACGAAGACCTGGTCAGGTGTATCGTGCAAAAGTCCAAACCGAGGAGCCGGTTGGCAAAAGGTAAACTCTCCTGAGAGGAGTAGGTGAGGATGCATTCCCCGTCGAGGGAACAGTAGGCGTCGGTTCGACCTAGGATTCCATTTGGGAGACCCGAAGTCAGAACCAAGATAGCTACGGCTGTAAAAACTAACTAACATTCTTGCCTTGTTTGTTGTGGAACTAACCTTGGATGCAGGGACGAAAGGAATGTGTTTCTGCAGCTCAGAACGCCCCAAAGGAGAGGGGCAGCAGCTGGGCTAGGCGCCCGGGAGGTCCCGGGCGCCCAAGGTCAAAGCCAAACGAGCAGTTAAGCAAGAATCGCTTCGAAAGCTTACTGGGCCAGGCACCCTGATGGTCCCGGGCGCCCTGAAGGTCCCGGGCGCCCTGGATGCCCCGGGCGCCCTGGGTCAAAGCCAAACTATAATCGAAGCAAACTCAGCCACGAAGCCAGTGGACCAAGTCAACCGGGGCGCCCCTAACGTCCCGGGAGCCCACGTCAGCTCCAGAGCCGATTCGAAGGGGATAAGCGCTGACCAAGCTTCGGATAAAGGTTTTCAGATCTGAAGGTACGTGTCAGGCACCCCCGATGTCCCTGGCGCCCCCAGGAGTAGTATAAAAGGGGTTCGACCCCTAAGTCTTCGACATCACTTTTTTCAACGCTTCCAAGCTCTTCGTTCAAGCGCTCTGCTCCGGCAAACTCCGTTCTCGACATTCTAGCGCCGACGACGACCCTCTGCTTCGAAGAACGATCCACACCGGGCGTCGGTAACGAAGTGTATACTTGTTTACTTACTGCACTAATATTGTAACAATTTCTGTAAACTTTTGCGCTACTATAGAATTGCCCGCAGTAAACAGTCAAGGTCCGGGGGTCTTGGAGTAGGAGCCGAACGCGACTCATAACCAAGTAAAACTACTTGAGTTCTGTGTGTATGTTTTTGTTTAAATTCCGCTGTGTACTTTCTCTTTTTAATCCGAAACATTTTCACGATATTCACCCCCCCTCTATCGTGTTTACTCGATCCAACAAGTGGTATCATAGCAGGGAAGCTCAAATTTGGTGCAACCACCAATTTGAGAGTTTTTCAGATTTTTATGAATTTTCTTTTAATCGGATTTTTATCGTTAATCGTGGTTAGTGCAACACCACTCGATAAATTCTTTTAAATATTTTATTCCCACACTGCTAATCCAAGACCAAGTCTTGGGACAGTTTTTGTTTTTATTTTATTTCAGAATTCCTAAATGGCCATGCAAGAAGGGTTCAGTACACCCAGACCACCACTCTTTAGTGGGGAGGATTTCTCCTACTAGAAGAGTCGGATGGAAGTCCACCTGAAAACTCAGGTGGACATGTGGATAATTATCCAATCTGGATTGGAAATCCCAAGAAACGCTGAAGGAGTGCCACAATCTTACATCGAATGGGATACCGCATTGAAAAGAAAGATCGAGGCTGATGCTAAAGTGACACAAAAACTCCAATATGGCCTAACCAAAGAAGAGCTAAACCAGGTGGGACCATTCAACAGTGCAAAGGAACTCTGGGATAAGTTAATTGAGTTGCACGAAGAAACCTCCGACACCCAAATCAGCAAGAGGGACCTACTACTAAACAAGTTGTACACAATCAAGATGAACGACAGCGAATCTGCAGCCCGGCTCCACGTCAGAATTCAGGAGCTGATAAACGGTCTACACACAATCGGTCATAAGGTAGAGAACCGTGACCTGATCAGGTATACTCTTAACGCTTTCCTGAGAAATACTTTATGGGCATCTATGGTATAGTAGATGCGTACAAAGTTTCAAGGGATCTTTCTAAAATCAAATTAGATGAGTTATTTTCCGAACTTGAATTACATGAGCAGACTAACTGTACCCTGGTCGAGAAAGGCATTACTTTTGTTGAAGGCAAAACAGGAAAAATGGTCAAGAAGAAGCCTCAACCTATACCCGAGTCTGACTCAGACTCAGACTCAGAAGACAACGAAGGGGATCGACCCAAGCTGGTCCGGCTTGCCCGGAACTATTACAAGGAATTGAAGAATCAGTCCAACAGAAGAAAAGCCAGCTGAAAGAAGGAGGATCCGGCTGAACCATCCAAGAACAAATCAAGTGTGATCTGCTTCGAATGCAACAGGAAGGGACATTTCAAATCGGAATGCTCTAATCTGAAAGAAGCCAAGAAGACAAGAAGGAAGAAGGCCCTTCAGGCAATATGGGACGAATCTTCCTCCGAAGAAGAAGAAGAGGCCCCACAGTCGAACCTGCTCACCCTAACTGCTTCGGAAGAAATCGAGACCGAATCAGAATCGGAGCCGGATGATGGAAAGCTCACATTTTCAGAGGACGGCAAAATCACTGTAAGTGGATTTTCTAGAATTCAAATATCCGAATTAATTGCCTATATATCTCGTGACTTGGCGAAAGCGAAAATCCGAGTCGAGTCCCTCTGACAGGAAGTAAAACTCCTGAATGAGGGAGCTGACTCTAGATCCTTAACTGAGAAGGTTCAAGAAGGAACCTCTACTCAAGTTGAAAAACTTGAGAAAGAGAACTCCTCCTTGAAAACTCAAGTCAAGGACCTTAGAGCAGCGTTAGAACGATTCACTTCTGGTTCCAAGGGTCTTGACATGATCCTTGGAAAACAGAAGTCAGTTCTAAATCGATCCGGGTTAGGCTATCGAACCAAGGCGAGACAAAGGTCATAATACAATGCTGTACTGAATCAGTCTAGACCTAAAGTTCAGGCATGGGTACCCAAACTTTGTCTGAACAACCAAACTAGATCAAATGAGTATTGGATCCCCAAGGACAAGATTCACATCTTGCCGAACCATTATCGTGGCTTTAGTCTAGGGGGAGCCAACTTAAAAACAATCTTTATAGTTAAATAAATTTCTTTTCTTGTTTAAAATTGCATGATTGCTTGTCTATTTATTTTCTGCAATTCACCATGCTTAGACCTAGGACTGGTTAGACTAAGGACTAAACCAATTAACTGAAATTTGAACTACATAATATTAGGTGGCGATGAGATGATAGTACGTTAGGGAAGTCTTTTCTAATAAGGTCAAGTATACACTACTTGGTCTCTTTAGACTGGTGGAACTAGCCGAAGCTACCGATCCAAGACCCAAACTAGTTAGACCAGAATTTTTCAAAAAGTAATTTTGAAAATGAAATTTCATTAAAAGGCTTTGTCAAGGAAAGGGTTGATGATCCAATAAGTCTACGGCCAAAGAAGGCCTAGTGCCTCGCCAAGACCTGGAAGCTAAATTTTGAAATTCAAATTCAATTTACTCTTTGTCAAATTCGAATCTAACACAAATTTTCAGTTAATCGTAGATTCAAACACTCTTTTTCAAAATAAATTCAAAACCAATTGTTTTCAAAATTAATTTAATTTTTTCAAAATTAATCATGATTTTTCAAAATAACTTCTTACTTTTATTCAAAACCTGTCTCACAAAAATCCATAAGGCTAACATGATTGATAAATCTAGATTGGTTGAGACAGACTAGGTTATGAAAATCAATTTAAGCTATCCTTAATTCTAATTGGATCAAAATCAATAAAACTCTTTATGTGTAGGAACATAAAGATTTGGACCAATGGATGTTGCATAGTGGGTGCTCCAGACATATGACTGGGGATAAATTAAAATTCACCAAACTCAAGTTCAAGAACTTAGGCTCAGTAGCATTTGGCAACAATGCTACACTCAAAATGATTGGGTCAGGTAACATTGAACTCAAATCTGACTTTGTTATTAAAAAGGTGCTTTTGGTTGAAGATTTTAAATTTAACTTGCTTAGCATAAGTCAATTATGTGATACTGGCTATGTAGTTACCTTTACCAACTCTAACTGCCTGATTAGAAACTTGCAAGACTCAGAAATTATGCTTAAGGGCTCTAGGAAAAATAATATTTACACTATAAACCTACCCTTAGTACCTAAATGCATGTTAACTCAGTTAGAAGAATCAAACCTCTGGCATAGGAGATTAGGTCACACTTATACGAGATTAATTTCAAAATCACCCAACTTGGCCTAATTAAAGGTATACCTATAATTAAGAACAATGAATACTTAATATGTGAATCATGGAATCAAGGTAAACAAACCAGGTCTAATCACAAGCTAATTCAATCAGATCTAACTCAAACCACACTTGAGCTCTTGCACCTTGACCTATTTGATTCACATGGAGCCAAGTCACTAAGCGGAAACCGGTACTGCTTAGTAATTGTTGATGATTACTCTAGGTTTACCTGGGTTAGGTTTCTAAAGACCAAAGATGAAACCCTAAACATATTTAGTGGTTTTTGTAGATTAATTGAAAATCAAAACGATGCCAAAATCAAAAGACTTTAGAGTGATCACGGGGGAGAGTTTGAAAATCAACGATTCGAGGAGTTTTGTAGGATAAACGGGTATATACACGCATTTTCGTGTCCTAGAGCCCCCCAGCAAAATGGGATAGTTGAACGGAAAAATAGAACCCTATAGGAATCCGCTAGGGCTATGCTCAATGAATTCAACATAGCTAACCAATTTTGGGTTGAAGCAATTAGTACGGCTTGTTACATCCAAAATAGGGTTCTAATTAACAAACGACACAATAAAACACCCTATAAATTATACAACCATAGACTTCCAAACCTACATTACCTAAGGGTCATTGGATGCAAAGTCCATATCCTAAACACCAAGGACTATCTAGGTAAATTCCAGTTTAAGTCAACCCCAGGCACCTTCTTAGGATATTCAACAACAAGTAGAGCCTATAGGGTTTACAATAAACAAACAAAGAAATTTGAAGAAACAACAAATCTAATATTTGATGAAGAAATTAATTCAAAATCTGATAAACCAGATCTAAATTCATCAAATACTGATCACGAAGATAATGAACAAACTGTTGAACCATTAATTGAACCCCTAAATTGTAACGCCCGCTTTTTTTTTCATAAAGCGGCGTTACGCTAACATACTTAGGGCATGTGAGCATCGTAAGGCAGCGGAATAACTTAAATTTACACATACATGCACCTAACTATCCTTGCTAACTTGGTGACATGGGAACTTAGCATTTTAACATCATACTTAACATCATATCATAAAGTCACATAGTCATCCATCAAACACACAAGTAGCAAGTGTAAGTTGTTTAGACAACACCATCATAAAATTTTCATAAAACTTGTAATTATGTATTTCCTTGGCCAATTCACTACCACACACATACATTCTTGCCCCTCCTGCTGCTTCCTTATTGTCCTCTCGCTTGATCTGCGGTATGAGGAAAATAAGAATATAAGCACATAGGCTTAGTAAGACTCTTTCCTACTCACAAAATCCATACGTCACATAAACATAAACATAATGCTTCAATCCTACATATCATAGCATACTTCTTATCATAAACATAAACACAATCATGGCATCATTCTTAGCATGAACATAAATAAAATCATGGCATCATAATTTAGCATGAACACAAATAAAATCATGACATCATAATTTAGCATGAACATAAATAAAATCATTGCATCATAATTTAGCTTGAACATAAAGTCATGACATCATAATCTAGCCTGAACATAAATAAAATCATGGCATCATAATATAGCATGAACATAAATAAAATCATGGCATCATAATTTAGCATGAACATAAATAAAATCATGGCATCATAATCTAGCATGAACATAAACATAATCATGAGCATACATTTGCTATCATGGCATAATTCTTAACATAACACATGGGCATATTCTTAACATAATCATAAGCATAATATTCACTATCATGGCATAATGCATAGCATGAATGAATTCATAGACATAAGGATGCTTAATTTAAAATCATACTTTCTTTTAAATACTTAAACATATTCATAACATCATTTGGGGTCCCCGGCTTGTACCACATACATACATCATATGCGCGCATCCCTAAGTAAATACGAGATAGCTAGTCTCGACCTACTAGGGTAAGGACAGCTACGGCAGTCCTAGAACCGGGGCGTTCTTAAGGTGCCCATCCCTGTTGGACAGCTTCGGTAGTCCTAGAACCGTAGACAACATAGTCGGTAGTCCAGAACCGGGGCGTTCTTAAGGTGCCCATCCCTTGGACCCATACTTCGGTCCGGTACAATCCCATTCATAGAGTGAAATAACTTTACATGCTTCATCATTCATAAGACATTCATAGCATACTTAGACATAGCATAGCTTTGTTACATGAAGCATGACATAGAGCATACTTGACCTTTCATTGTTCATACTTAATGCATAGCATCATGGTGCCTTAAAGGCATGAGCATTATTTTCATTCATAAAACATGGCATGCATCTTCATTCATAAAACATGGCATGCTTACATAAAACATCATTCTTGTTCATAGTGCTTGCATTAACTTCATTCATAAACATGACATGCTTACATAAAATATCATTCTTGTTCATAGTGCTTGCATGATCATGGCATATAAGGTAAGCATTGCATTATATTCATTAAACATGACATGTCTACTTAGACCATCATCCTATTCCATAGAGCTTGCATGATCATGATACGTAAGGTAAGCATTGCATTTCATACATAAGTATAGTATCTATCACAAGCATGCATAGGTAGGACTTCTATAAACCTGTTACATACTATCTAAGCGCATGACATAGAACATAAGACATTCATGAATAAACCCTATTAAGCATGGCATCTAACATGAACATACAAACATGTAACATTGTAACGACCCAGAAAATTCTTTTAATATTTTAATACAAACATGTAACATGTAACATACGTAAGTTAAGGGTTGTTTGGTATCTAACAATGCTGCTTGAGAGTGCAGGAAACAAAGTCCTAGCGAAGGGCTGCTAGGCACCTGACGATGGGCTGTCAGGAAACCAAGTCCTGGCGAAGGGTTGCTGGGCAAAAACCAAATCCTGGCGAAGGGCTGCTAGGCGAAAACCAAGTCCTGGCGAAGGGCTGCTAGGCGAAAACCAAGTCCTGGCGAAGGGTTGCTAGGCGAAAACCAAGTCCTGGCGAAGGGCTGCTAGGCGAAAACCAAGTCCTGGCGAAGGGTTGCTAGGCGAAAACCAAGTCCTGGCGAAGGGCTGCTAGGCGAAAACCAAGACATGGTGAAGGGATGCCGGGCAAAAGTCCAACTGGAGGATCCGGTTGGCACCAGGTAATTTCTCCCGAGAGGAGTAGGTGAGGACGCGTTCCCCTTGAGGGAACATTAGGCGTCGGTTCGACCTAGGGCTCCATTTTGGAGACCAAAGTCAGAACCAAGACAGCTGAGGCTGTATAACCTATTATCTTATTGTTTTATTGTGTTTTGGACTAACCCTGGATGCAGGACCGAAGGAACGAGTGTCTGCAGCTCAGAGTGCCTCAAAGGAGTGAGGCAACCGCTGACCAGGGCGCCCGGAGTGTCCCGGGCGCCCCCATGGTGACCACAAAACACAACAAGACAAGAAAGACTTCGACAGTACATACACAGGGTGCCCACGCTGTCTCGGGCGCCCCCATAGCGAACCAACTCCGCCGCGTCTGTGCTACACGCCCAGGGCGCCCCCGCTGTCCCGGGAGCCCCCAGCCAGACTTATCGAGGAGAGCTCAGCGCTGCAGATAAGGCTTTGACTGGTCAATGCGGGCGCCCCGAGTCATCCGGGCGCCCCGGTCAAACCGGATCCCGAGGATAAGTGGATCAGACGGCGACCGAGCAACAACCGGATCTGCTGCCACGTGGGGGGGGCGCCCCCGTCGACCAGGGCGCCCCAAGGCCCTATATAAAGGGCCCTCGACCTCCTCCTTCAGATCATCAATTGCTTCGACGCTTCTACACTCTTCTGCTTCCGCGACACGCTCCAGAGATCTTCCAACTCAAGCTGACGACGTCCCGCTGCTCCGAAACTTCTATCTACACCGGACGTCGGTAACGAAGAGCTTTGTATTTAAAGTTTACTATTCTGCCTTCTTGTAAAATCCATTTGTAAACTTTACGAACTTATAGAATTGCCCGCAGAAAACGGTCAACGACCGTGGGCCTTGGAGTAGGAGTCGACCCAGGCTCCGAACCAAGTAAAACGACCGTGTTAGCGTTGTTTTTGCTTTGTTTTATTCCGCTGCGCACTTACTCTTTTTTAAATCCGAACGATTTGCGACATTCACCCCCCCTCTCTCGCATTTCTCGATCCAACAAGTGGTATCAGAGCGGGGTAGTTCAAACTTGGTGCAACCACCAGTTTGAAAGTTTTTCGGATTTACGAAATTTTTTTATCTTATTTCTTTTCCTTTTTTTTAATCAACACCACTACATTCACCCCCCCTCTTTTACGCCTTTTTCAATTTTGAATTCTCACTTTTTTACCATAAGTCAGAATTGTCAAAATAATCAACCTTTGAAAATTTGTCATAAACTTTTTTTATTATTATTTTAATATTATTTTTTCTCGAAAATCATGCTACCTTAATCTGAGCAAATTTTTTCCAAACATTAAAGTCTTACTTTTTGTCATCAAAATTGGTAAAGTAACATTTTCAAAATTTTGACATAAATTTTTTATATCAGTCTGCCTCGAAATCCGTGCAATAGTTTTTATTAGGCTAATTTTTCTCTCTCTCCCGCACTACTAATCCAAGACCAAGTCTTGGTACATTTCTACTTTTTCCCTCTGTGGACAGGTTATTTTATGGCCAACCAAGAGTGTAACAGTGCCCGTCCACCGCTATTCTCCGGCGAGAACTTCAGCTTTTGGAGAAGACAAATGGAGTCCCTTCTGAAGACCCATATGGACATATGGATGATCATTCAAACAGGGTTCCACCTCCATACAGAAGATGAACTATCAATTGCATGGGACAAACTGGATGAACCAACCCTCAACCAAATTGAGACTGATGCAAGAGTAACTGCAATTCTTCAATACGGTCTAACCAACGAACAACTCAAGCTAGTCGGTTCATTTGGATGTGCAAGAGAAATGTGGGAGAAATTGATCAATCTTCATCAAGAAATCTCAGATGAAGACGAAGATCAGGTAAGTTATCTCGCACTCTCGGTCCAAGCACAGATAGCCGAGTCAGAGTCTGAACCTGAACCCAGAGTCGAAATCGAACCAGCAGAATCAGACAATGAACTGACTGAGATGGTAACCAATTTCAAATTCTTTTCTAAATTAGAATTAAATAATCAAGCTGATACTGCAATGGTCGAGGAAGGTATAACTTTTGCAGGGAAAACTCCAAGAGAACCATCAAAGAAGGAGCTTCAACCGGTACCCAAGTCCGACTCAGACACGGAATCAGAAGATCAATTTAGATTCGAGACAGCAACAATTAAGGGGGAGATTCCCAATAAGGAATCAAAAGGTAAAATTATAAATTTAAATTTTAAAAATCATATAATTTGTTACATATGCAGGGAGAGAGGGTACTACCAAACTAAGTGTCCTACTCGTAAGATTCAAACGATACCACCGACGGCAACAAAGAAACGAGCTCCAAAAGCACGAAAGAACAAGAGTCGCGTTCAATGCTTCAAGTGTCAGGAGTTTGGGCATTACAAAGAGGAATGCACAGATAAACGTTACAAAGATCCAGGGAAACCAACCAAAATGGGTAACTGTAATTTACATCCAAATCAACTCTTTACCTTGAATACTGATAGTTTAATTAATCTCCCGTGGTCAAATTTAGATATGGATGCATGCTTAGATAACTTGATGAAATCATGTATATTAGCAAAGTCAAAATTCAAAATGTTAAGACAAGAAAATGAGACTTTGAAAATTAAAATTGATATACAAGAAAAACTGATTAATAATTTTGCAAACTTAGAAAATCCAGAAATTTCTCCTCACTATGACATTATCTGAAGTTTTGTCTTGGCTATTAATAGGACTAGATACCTTAAGGACTTAACCAATTAGTTGAAATTTGATAACATAGTATTGGGAGGAGGTGAGATGATAGTACGTTGGGGAAACCAACTCTAATAAGATCAAGTCTACTTGGTCTCTTTAGACTGGTGAAACCAGCCGAAGCTACCGATCCAAGACCCAAGCTAGTTGGACCAGAAAATGACCTAATTTAATTTGAAAATGAAATTTCATTAAAAGGCTTTGTCAAGGAAAGGGTGGATGATCCCATAAGGCTACGGCCAAAGAAGGCCTAGTGCCTCGCCAAGACCTGGAAGCCAATTTCTGAAATTCAAATTCAAATTATCTTATGTCAAATTCGAATCTAACACAAATTTTAAATAATTATAGATTCAAACCTGTTTTCAAAAATTCTTTTTCAAAATCACTCTTTTTCAAATTCAAATCTGTCTTCGAAGTCAATTATACTTGTTCAAAAATAAACATTTTTTTTTCTTTTTCAAAGTTAAACATTTTTTCAAAATTATTTTTACCTTCAAACCTGTCTCACAAGAACTTTTAAGGCTAACTGTTTGAAAACCCTAGATTGGGTGAGACAGGAAAATTAAGTTCAAATTAAAATTTCTTTTATGTTGTGTTTTCATTCAGAGAATAAATTCAACATAGTCAAACCATGATTAACATGGTTAAACCTTAGTCAACTGAGTCAAACATGGTCAAACCTAATTAATGCTAAAGACCCTTCAAGCACTTAGATAAAGTTAATACAAGGGGAGTTTTTTTTAGATTTAGTCTCAAAACCTAATTTAGTATCATTTCAGAATAAGGCCTTCAAAAATTACTCAAAATTCTTGGTATATTACTATCTCTTTGAAAAATTATTATCATTTCAAAATATTTCTTTTCAAAAACTATGTTATTATTATTACTTCAAATTGAGGTGTCAAAAATTTATGTCCTTGAAAGTTTCATACTCAGAAGATTATTCAAAATTACTCTTTTGTTTTTAATAAACCCTAAAGACACAGAGGAAGGTCCACTTCATGATCTACTAGGACTCCTAGGATGTGTCAAATTTAGGGGGAGTTTGATTCAAAAGAAGAATTTCTGAAAAAAATTTTGGTAATTATTTGTTTTGAAGTTATTAGATAATTCTTATAATTTAAATCAAACCCTAAAACTCAGAGGAAGATCGCTTGTAGTCAACAAGCTTCCTAGGACTGGGTCAAGTTTAGGGGGAGATGAAATTAAAAGAATTATTGAACATTTTCAAAATTATATGTTTTCATGCACTACAAGTTCAAAATCCTTTTGAAAACTTAAATAATTTTTCTGTCAAAATACTATTATTTTACAAAATTCTTGTGGCTTATGAAATTAATTTTATAATATTTACTTGGGTTGGAGAAAATTTTCCAGGACACTTAGGAAAATGTCCTTGTAGTCAACAAGGTTTCCTAGGATTGTGTCAGACTGGAAAAGAAACCTAGTCAAGTAAAATATTTTGTTTTCAAAGTCTAATTCTTTTCAAAAATTACTTATACTTTTCAAAGTCTAAGTCTTTTCAAAATTACTTATATCTTTCAAAGTCTAAAAAGTACTTATGTGTTTCAAATCTTAATTTATTTCAAAAGTACTTAGATTTTTCAAGAATGCATAATATTTATTTCAAAAGCACTTTTGAAGATTCAAAAGCACTTATATCTTCAAAAATACATAATATCTGTCAAAAAGTACTGCTATAATGATTTCAAAAGTATAAATATTTTTCAAGGCAATAGTGTTCTAAGTGCGTGAATTTTCTAAAAGATTGGCCTACAAATATAAAATTTCTTTTCAATACTTTTCCAAATAAAGTTTTGTTGGTGCAATTTAAAACTTTTTGCTATACTTTCAAGAATTATACTAAGTAATTTTATGCTTTCAAAACTCATAGGCTCTGATACACAAACGCTCTCCTTAAAACTTCTCTCAAAATATTTTTATTAGACTTAAAAATGGTCTAAAACATAAGGAGAAGAGTTTTACATTAAGGGGGAGATAAAGGGAATGTTATTTTTAAGCACTTTCAAAATTTTAAGCATTCCTAATTGGTTCAAAGTTATTTTTAGTGCATATTTTTTTTAATAAAATTTTCCCTAGTAATCAAAATTTGTCTGAAAAAAAAGGGTTTTTAACAAAGTTTAAGCTTGCTTTTCAAAAGTGTCTATGGATACAAATACTTTTGCTCTTTTTGAAAAATACTTTATCAAAAACTTATTTTTGGTAGAACTCAAAACTCCCCATTAGAAACCTTGCTAACCCATGTATGCTTTTGATATATGTCAAAGGGGGAGGAAAGGTCAAAGTTAAGTATTTTAAGTATTTTATAACACAAGTGTTCAGGGTTTTAGAGGGAGTATGAAAAATAAAGAATTTTTTTTAAAAAACTCTACAGTTATGCTTCACTGTTTACCTTATGCTCTTAACTGTTGTAATTTTTTCCTTAATTTTGAATTGTGTTGCCATAATCAAAAAGGGGGAGATTGTTGGTGCAGGAAGCACCAGATCGAACCTTGTTTTGATATTGGCAAAGGATTCAAAGTTAAGGGTTGTTTGGTATCTAACAATGCTGCTTGAGAGTGCAGGAAACAAAGTCCTAGCGAAGGGCTGCTAGGCACCTGACGATGGGCTGTCAGGAAACCAAGTCCTGGCGAAGGGTTGCTGGGCAAAAACCAAATCCTGGCGAAGGGCTGCTAGGCGAAAACCAAGTCCTGGCGAAGGGCTGCTAGGCGAAAACCAAGTCCTGGCGAAGGGTTGCTAGGCGAAAACCAAGTCCTGGCGAAGGGCTGCTAGGCGAAAACCAAGTCCTGGCGAAGGGTTGCTAGGCGAAAACCAAGTCCTGGCGAAGGGCTGCTAGGCGAAAACCAAGACATGGTGAAGGGATGCCGGGCAAAAGTCCAACTGGAGGATCCGGTTGGCACCAGGTAATTTCTCCCGAGAGGAGTAGGTGAGGACGCGTTCCCCTTGAGGGAACATTAGGCGTCGGTTCGACCTAGGGCTCCATTTTGGAGACCAAAGTCAGAACCAAGACAGCTGAGGCTGTATAACCTATTATCTTATTGTTTTATTGTGTTTTGGACTAACCCTGGATGCAGGACCGAAGGAACGAGTGTCTGCAGCTCAGAGTGCCTCAAAGGAGTGAGGCAACCGCTGACCAGGGCGCCCGGAGTGTCCCGGGCGCCCCCATGGTGACCACAAAACACAACAAGACAAGAAAGACTTCGACAGTACATACACAGGGCGCCCCCGCTGTCCCGGGCGCCCCCATAGCGAACCAACTCAGCCGCGTCTGCGCTACACGCCCAGGGCGCCCCCGCTGTCCAGGGCGCCCCCAGCCAGACATACCGAGGAGAGCTCAGCGCTGCAGATAAGGCTTTGAGCGGTCAATGCGGGCGCCCCGAGTCATCCGGACGCCCCGGTCAAACCGGATCCCGAGGATAAGTGGATCAGACGGCGACCGAGCAACAACCGGATCTGCTGCCACGTGGGGGGGCGCCCCCGTCGACCAGGGCGCCCCCAGGCCCTATATAAAGGGCCCTCGACCTCCTCCTTCAGATCATCAATTGCTTCGACGCTTCTACACTCTTCTGCTTCCGCGACACGCTCTAGAAATCTTCCAACTCAAGCTGACGACGTCCCGCTGCTCCGAAACATCTATCTACACCGGATGTCGGTAACGAAGAGCTCTGTATTTAAAGTTTACTATTCTGCCTTCTTGTAAAATCCATTTGTAAACTTTACGAACTTATAGAATTGCCCGCAGAAAATGGTCAACGACCGTGGGCCTTGGAGTAGGAGTCGACCCAGGCTCTGAACCAAGTAAAACGACCGTGTTAGCGTTGTTTTTGCTTTGTTTTATTTTGCTGCGCACTTACTCTTTTTTAAATCCGAACGATTTGCGACATTCACCCCCCCCCCCTCTCTCGCATTTCTCGATCCAACAGGAGTCTCTTCTCTTGATGACTCTTCATTTTCCCAAGCCTTAACTAAAATCCACCTCATTCCCTCATAGCACTCCCTTGCTAAGTGAATTGGTTAGCACATGCATGATGGTAGACTAGGTCCAAGGTTTAATCCTTGGTGCATGCACTTTATTTTTATTTTCTTTTTATTTTATTTTTTTCCTTATTTTTGAAAATTCCCTAAAACTCACCCATAATCATGCTAATATTCCTAATAAAAATCCTTTTAGATTTATATTAAATTCTACCTAATTAAAACCCATTTTTGGAGCCCATATAAGGCTCATTAGTACTTAACTTCTCAATTTAAATTGGATAACCATTCTAAAACTAGGCTACACCTCATACTAATATCTCTAGGTTCCTCGAACACTATCTAGACATGATCAATATTTTAAAGAAAATATTGAAAAAATTTTCCGGGTCGTTACAATCCCCCATACCTCATGAAAGTTCGTCCTCGAACTTAGAATAGCTCCAGGTACTTGGGTCTCATTTCGTCCTCGCGTTCCCAGGTAGCCTCCTCAAACCATTGACTTTGCCATAGGACCTTGACCAAAGGTACTTCCTTGTTCCTTAGCTTCTTGACTTCCCGATCCAGGATCTGGATAGGTCGACTTTCAAAACTTAGATCCTCCTGAACTTGTACTGCCTGTGGCTCAATCACCTGATCTGTGTTTAGGATACACTTCTTGAGCAATGATACATGAAACACGTTATGGATAGCCGACATCTCTTGAGGCAGCTCTAGTTCATATGCCACCTTGCCAACTCTTTTCAGAATTGGGTACGGCCCCACATAACGCGGACTTAGTTTTCCTTTCTTACCAAATCTCGTTACCCCTTTCATAGGAGCCACCTTGAGGAATACTAAATCTCCAACCTCAAATTCCAGTGGTCTACACCGGACATCTGCATAACTCTTCTGCCGGCTCTGAGCAGTTTCTATCCGTTGTCGAATGCTCTGTATAGCTCGGGTGGTGCTGTCTATGACATCTGTTGTGAGCCCCATCTCCTTCTTTTCACCACCTTCGTACCAACAGATCGGAGACCTGCATCTCCTCCCGTACAAAGCTTCGTAAGGCGTCATTCCGATAGTAGCTGGGTAGCTATTATTGTATGTGAATTCCGCTAAACATAGATATCGGCACCAACTTTCCTTGAAATCTAGAGCACAAGCTCTCAACATATCTTCCAATACTTGATTCACCCGCTCAGTTTGCCCGTCAGTCTGAGGGTGAAAAGCGGTACTGAACTGTAGTTTAGTGCCAAGAGACTTCTGGACACACTCCCAAAAATGCGAGGTAAAACGACGATCCCTATCCGAGATGATAGTTTTGGGAACTCCATGAAGTCTGATTATCTCGTTAGCATATAATTGAGCTAATTGCTCAATCAAATAAGTCATCTTGATTGCTAAGAAGTGAGCAGACTTCGTCAACCTGTCCACTATTACCCATATTGCATCATATCCATTCGTAGTCTTGGGAAGTCCTGAAATGAAATCCATAGAGATATCTTCCCATTTCCATTCCGGAATTGGAAGTGGTTGCAAAACTCCTTCGGGTCGCTACTGTTCTGCTTTAACTCGTTGACAAGTTAGGCAAGTACTCACATGCTGAGCCACATCCTTCTTCATACCCCACCAGAATTTCTCCTTCAGGTCATGATACATTTTGGTGGATCCTGGATGCATCGAATAAGGGGTTCCGTGAGCTTCCGCTAATATTTCTCTCCGCAGCTCCAGATCATTAGGGATACATAGACGATCCCTAAGGTACAGTACTCCTCCGTCGACGATATGAAAACCATCGCCCTTCCCTACTAGAATTTCTTGCTTGATTCTCTGAAGACTCGGATCACCCCTTTGTTTTTCCAATATGTCCTCGAACAGCTTCGGTGTCAGTGTCATAGTGGAAAGCCGTCCGGAGATGATCTCGACTCCAAAACCAATAATTTCTCTTTCGAGTGGCCGGGATAATATAGATATGGACATCAAAGTGGCACTTGACTTCCGGCTTAGTGCATCGGCTACTTTGTTTGCCTTCCCTGGATGGTAGAGGATCTCGCAGTCGTAGTCCTTCACCAGCCAAGCCATCGGCGTTGTCGCATATTCAAGTCTTTCTGGGTGAAGAAGTATCGCAGACTCTAGTGGTCTGTATAAATCCTATATTGTGGTCCATACAGATAGTGTCTCCATATCATAAGAGCGAAGACCACCGCGGCCAATTCTAGATCGTGAGTGGGGTAGTTCTGTTCATGTTCCTTAAGTTGCCTAGAAGCATAAGCAATAACCTTACCACTCTGCATAAGTACAGCTCCAAGTCCTAATTTGGAGGCATCGCTGTACATATCAAAGTTCTGATTACTTTTCGGAAGGGTAAGAATTGGGGCACTGGTAAGTCTCCTTTTAGCTCCAAGAAACTCCTTTCGCAGTTCTGTGTCCACTCGTACTTTTTATCTTTCCGGGTGAGAGCCGTTAGAGGAGCTTCAATTCTCGCGAAGTCCTCCACAAATTTTCGATAATAGCCCGCCAGCCCGAGAAAGCTTCTGATTTCATGGGCATTCTTCGGGTGGCCCCAGTTATTCACAGCTTCAATCTTCGTTGGGTCTACCATAACCACGTCTTTGGAAACTATATGGCCCAGAAAGCCCACTTGATCGAGCCAGAACTCACATTTGGAGATTTCGCGTACAGCTGCTTTTCCCGAAGAATTTGTAATACTATCTTCAAGTGCTCGGCGTGCTCTTCCTGGGTCCTCGAATAAATAAGGATATCATCATGAAGATGATCACAAATTTGTCGAGGAAAGATGAGAATACCCTATTCATGAGGTCCATAAATATAGCAGGAGCATTTGTCACGCCGAAGGGCATAACAATGAATTCAAAATGCCCGTACCTTGTTCGGAAGGCCGTCTTCGGAATATCCTCCTGTTTTACTCTAACTTGATGATAACCAGACCTCAGATTAATTTTCGAGAAAACAGTGACTCCCTTTAATTGGTCAAATAGGTCATCTATCCTCGGAAGGGGATACCTGTTCTTGATCGTCACGTTGTTCAGCGCTCGATAATCTATGCACATTCGCATAGATCCATCTTTCTTCTTCATAAACAGCACCAGAGCTCCCCACGGGGAATGACAAGGGCGAATAAAACTCTTATCAAGCAACTCCTGTAGCTGTTCTTGAAGCTCCTTCAATTCAACTGGCGCCATACGGTAAGGTGCATTGGAGATCGGGTTAGTACCAGGAACCAATTCAATCTCGAACTCCACTTCTCTTTCAGGAGCTAATCTTGATAATTCATCTGGGAATACCTCTGGGTAATCACATACCACCCTGACATCTTCCAACCTCTGGTTCTCCATTTGACTAGCATCCACCACATATGCAAGCAACCCAGTATATCCCTTGTCTAACATCTTCTGTGCTTGGAGAGTTGATAAGAATTTCCCAGTTCTTTTCCTTGGCTCTCCAACGAATTCAAACATAGAATCTGCCTTGGGTCGAAAGACCACCTTTCGCTTACGGCACTCGATAGAAGCACTGTATTTGCCCAGGAAGTCCATTCCCATGATAACGTCATAATCTTGCATGACGAGTACTATCAGATCGTAGTAGAGTTCCCTTTCTGTGATTCCGATCGGCACCGCACGCAGTGTTGGGACCGGGTGCATGTTGACATGGATGCGGGTTCGTAATTTTAAAATTAATTACGTGCAGTGGAAGGTTTAGCATAAATAATTTCTCAAATGATTTAACCACACATCTAAGCATGCAACCTTATCTTGTGTAGACATGATCATATATTTAAATTTTGCAGAAACATAAACTAATTTACTTATTACCTCGCGTAACTCGAAGGAAGGGACGAGATCCAACCGTAAGCGTCCCTCGGGAGCTCCGCCTCTATTCGCGTCCACGCCGAGTATCTTCGGGATGACTTCGCAAAGTCACGAGTTTTGTGTTCTCGAGAACTACTAGATTCTCTGAGAACACGACAAGAAAAACCAAGAGAGAAGTAATCACATCGGAAAAACTCACCACCAAGGTTGGCCAGAATCACAATCCCGACAAGGAGGAGGAAGATGACTTGCGCCCAATCCCAAGGTGATGATGGCCGGAGAGGAAGATCGTCCCAACAGAAGAACTTTGTCGACTCGGTGCTTCTCCTTGTGGTCACGGCAAGAAGAAGGGAAGAGAAAGAAGGGAGGAGAGGGAGAGAGCCCAAGCAAGAATACTTTGATTATTTCGAATGAATTCCAAGCCTTGCCTTGGGTCCTTTATATAGTGGCCTCTCAACCGCCAAGTCTCCTTTTTCATATGGAATAAATTTTCATAAGCTATTTATCATATAAATTTTCTATGACTTATTCCATCATGCCAAGTCTTGATTTTATATCATGGTTAAAATTATATTTTAATTCATGATAAAAATCAACCAAGTCTCTTTTTTCTTATGGAATAAATTTTCATAAGAAATTTATCATATAAATTTCTTTATATAAATTTCGTTATCATGGTAAATCAATCCATGATTGATTTTATAAAATAAAATAAACCAATCCATGGTTCATTTTAATTTCCATGAAAACTAAATTTATTTATATAAATTTCTTTATCATGGTAAATCAATCCATGATTAATTTTATAAAATAAAATAAACCAATCCATGGTTCATTTTAATTTCCATGAAAAATAAATTTTATGTAAATTTCTTTATATAAATTTCTTTATCATGGTAAATCAATCCATGATTGATTTTATAAAATAAAATAAACCAATCCATGGTTTATTTTAATTTCCATGAAAAATAAACCAAACCTTGGTTTATATAAAAAATTTATATCATCCATAATTTTATAAAACAAACCACACTTGATTTATTTTATAAATTGAACCAAACAATTTGGTTCCCTCCCTTTGTTGTGGCCGGCCAAGCAAAGAGGGTGGGGACCCTCTTTGGCCGGCCTATCCAGGCCATGCCCCAATGAATTAAACTCATTTAATTCATCTATTAAGTCTTCAAAAGACTTAGCCATTTTACGCTTCCGATGCGTCTCTGAAAAATTCAGATTCGACTTATCGTTTGGCTCAACCAAACATAATTTCTCTTGATTGGAAAATCTAATTTTCAACTCGTTTTAAATCCCTCGGATTACTCGTAGTGCGTGTGACTAAATAGGCTTTCGGTTTATGTTGGCCGTCTATAATTAACCAATTATAGAACGATCATGAGTGGCACCTAGTAGTACATCATGATCCCCAATTAATCGAAAAATCAACGGTTGACCTCAAAAATAATTCTGAAACCCTTCAGCAGCTATAATGAATTGTGCCCCATTCCCTTCACCATCTTATACCCACTTGGTTTAGGACATGGTCTATGTGTGTCAGTCCCCACTAGGCTGACTACGTCACACCTACCCAAGTAACATTTTCTCGTCCTACGGATTCTAATTACTCTCATATATCTAAGAGATTCATACTCTGAACATGTCATGCTCTGGCCAGAGGCTTCGAGTAGTAATCCGACGATAGGCCTTGGTTATACATCTCCTCGCAAGGAGTGGTGAATCCTTTGTAGGCTGTTCAAACATCTTCGGGCACTTCGGCTTATACCCAATCATCCTGGGTCCACACCTCCTTGGAGATGCTTGCTTAAGATGTCAAAGTATAAGTCTCCATGACCAAGATGACTTGAACACCACAAGTCAAAGTGTAGCGACCCGCCTTCTCTACCTTAGACGGTCCGCTACTTTATCTACTATCTTGACTCTACTGCACGACTAAGAATGCGGAACTTCTTTTTTTCTTTTAAATCCATCTAGGGATGATATTCTAACTCTAATAGTCATGCATGATACAATGGCACACTTCTTTTCATCTATAGAACTTCTCTGCAATGGTACCAGTCGACTGCGATCTAACCAGTCGACTGGTATCGGCCACAGAAAGTTTCTGGGCGCGGCACCAGTCGACTGGCCTCTTGGCAGTCGACTGATGCATCGAACAGAAGCTGCCGTTCGATAGGGCAGTCGACTGATACTGAACCAGTCGACTGGCACGCCTGAAAAGCTGAAATTCAGATTCGAAACTTTGTTTCAAAAGTCCACCAAACATATAGTTTCAAGCCATACAAAGACACAACACCATTTCTATACTCTATGCTAGTTTCCTAAACATTTTGGCCAATCCAAACAACTTCATAAACTTGAAATCAGGACTTTTGCGGAAGTAATTAAGCTATGAAAATCTATATGAACTTTAAACTAGAGTTTTGTACCAAACTTCACTCCTATGCATTCATAACACCAAAACACATGTTCTAAACATTTCTAAAGCATTGTGGAATGTGTATGCAACTTTTCTAAGCATGTTTAAGCAATAAAACTTGATTCAAAGGGAAACTACCAATATCTTGGCACATGCATCAATTAGCTCCATCAAGTATCAATATTCAAAACTACTCACACTCATACTCATCCAAGCCAATCATAAGGATATGTATGCTAAATAAAATGACATGGAATCTTTACTCATGGTTTTATGACATGCAAAATATCTAAAACGCAAATACTTGGATCAATGTTATATGATCTAACTTAAACTAAGACTTTATAATAAATGCACTATAAGTCCTTCATTCATCTTGTCCCAAGGACCTCTCCAAGGTCAGCCACCACACACACGTCACTCAGCACCGCCTTGTCGCCTTCCTTCAGAATTGCTTGCCTTTACCTTTACCTGCAGTAAGAGGAAATGCAACTAATAAGCAAAAAGCTTAGTAAGTACTATCTAGCTCACAAAATCTCGAAAATGTGCAAACATGCTTTTTAAACAATGTGAAATCACATGAGATACTTTTATGCTTCAAAGAAAACTAAACCATGTATACTCAAGCATTAATAAGTCTAAACTTACTTGTTCTTGGCTTAACTTGAACTTTAGCAATTCTTTAACTTTAAATCTTCCTTTAACTTTTAGAAAACTTCTTTAAACTTTAGAAAACTTTGCTAAAGCATATACTTGAAAATAATAACTCACTTGGATCCACTTAAGACGTAAGTACCATCTTATGCGCGTTCCCTAAAAGGTTGGGGTAGCGAGCCACCAATCCTAATAGAGCAGACGTTGGTCTACCAGGGCCAAGACCTTGGAATTGGACACCTGGATTTCTTTAACGACGCCCTTGGACGCCGGGTACTGGCCTTAGAAAATAAAATAGCTTTTCTTTCTTATCTTTAAATGCCTTGGCATTTTAACGAGCCCCTTGTGTGCCCAAATCCCTAAGTCTTGACTTTTGGGGATTTCTTAAGGCCTTGGCCTTTTCTTTTCTTATCTTTATCTTCTCTTTTCTTTTCTCATAACTCTTCTTAGCCCCTAACCTCATATAGGGTGCTTAATCAAACTTATACAAGCATGTATCAACCTAGGATTACATGCAAAATCATAAACTTTAAGGAAAATTGCATTTTAACTTTCTAACGGGAAAATCTTGCGGAAAACCGCCTCTTACTGTAGGTGAGCAGTACTTACCTTGATTTCTTGGACTTACAACCAAGAACGGCGTCGGAGGTTCCGGAGAAACTCGGAGTCTCGGAGATTTCTTCGCGCTCACGCGTTCCTCTCGTCGTGGGGATTCCGAATATCGGAAAATCTCTCGGAGGAGAGCCTTGGCCGGCCACCGGAGGAGAGCCCTAGGGCTTGGTGTGTTTTCGCCCAAGGGAGGAGAGGGGGCGGCGTGCGTGAGTTTTGGGCGAGGAAGAGAGGGTTTTGAGAGGAAATAAAATTTCTCTCTTTAATTATCTATTTATACTTATGGGGGCGAATTTACCTAATTATACCTTATCTATTGTTTCGCTCAATCTATTTCAACAAAACAACCCAGCGTAGCTGGTCCGCCCATTCGACTCTCACAGCGTGGGTGGAGGGTTCGATTCCCACCTACGCGATTTTTTGTTTATAACCCTTTTTGCCACTTTCGCTTACGGAAAAATTCTATAAAAATATCCTAAAAATTCCTAAAAATATCTAGAATATTTCTAAAATATTTTTGACTAATTTCAAGGACTTTAAGGACTTAAAAGGGAAATTTTGGGACGTTACAAACCCCCATACCTTATGAAAAGTTCGTCCTCGAACTTAGAATAATTCTGGATATTTTTCTCTCATGCTGTCTTCACGTTCCCAAGTAGCTTCCTCAAGCTTTTGATTCTGCCAGATGACCTTCACTAGTGGCACTTCTTTATTTCTTAATCTTTTAACTGCTTTGTCCACTATCTGTGTCGGTCTGCTCTCATAGCTAAGATCTTCTTGGATCTGTACTGACTGAGGCTGAATCACTTGATTGGGATCGTGAATACACTTCTTTAGCATAGAGACATGAAATGTACTGTGGATAGCGGACATGTCCTCTGGCAAGTCCAGCTCATAGGCTACCTTTCCAACTCTCTTTATAATCTTGTAGGGTCCTATGTAGCGAGGACTCAGCTTGCCCTTTTTGCCAAATCTCATCACTCCCTTCATGGGAGCGACCTTGAGAAATACTGAATCTCCAACTCGGAATTCCAGTGGCCTACGGCGTGTGTCAGCATAACTTTTCTGTCTACTCTGGGCAGTCTCAATCCTCTGGCGGATCGTCTGGATAGCCTGAGTGGTCTCATCTATAAGCTCAGTCTGACTGCCTAGTCCTGACTCCATCTCTTTCTTCTCACCAGCTTCTTGCCAACATATGGGTGATCTGCATTTCCTGCCATATAATGCTTCATAAGGTGACATCTTGATAGTGGCCTGATAGCTATTGTTGTAGGCAAACTCAGCTAAGCACAGAAATTTGCACCAACTACCTTTAAAGTCCAACACACAAGCCCTTAGCATGTCTTCTAAAATCTGATTTACTCTCTCTGTTTGTCCATCTGTCTGGGGATGGAAAGCTGTGCTGAACTGAAGTCTGGTGCCTAGGGCGTCCTGAACACACCTCCAAAAATGGGAGATGAACCGCCCATCTCTGTCAGAAACGATTGACTTCGGAACTCCGTGAAGCTTGATTACTTCTTTCACGTATAGCTGTGCTAACTGCTCTACCGAATGCGATAACTTGATGGCTAGGAAGTGGGCAGACTTGGTCAATCTATCCACTATCACCCATATTGCATCGTGTCCATGGGTGGTCCTTGGGAGACCGGTGATAAAATCCATGGATATCTCTTCCCACTTCCACTCTGGAATAGGAAGAGGCTGCAGAACTCCTCCTGGTCTCTGGTGCTCTACTTTGACTCTCTGGCAGGTCAAGCAGGTACTGATATATCTGGCCACGTCTCGCTTGAGTCCAGACCACCAGAATCTTTGCTCTACATCTTGGTACATCTTGGTAGAACCAGGATGCATAGAGTACGGGGTACTGTGGGCTTCTTCCAAAATATTCTTTCTTAGTTCCTCATCATTAGGGACGCAAAGGCGGTCTCCAAGATAGAGGATGCCACTATCTGATACTCGAAACTCTGAATTTTCTGCCTCTTGGATCTCCTGCTCGATCTTCTGGATTTCTGGGTCTTGACTTTGCTTTCTTTGTATTTCCACAAGCAGGGTTGACTCTAGAGTCAATGCAGAAAGTTGCCCAATTATTACCTCGACTCCAAAATCCTTTATTTCTTTCTGAAGTGGTAGGGACATCAGTGCTGCGCAGGATTTCCTGCTCAGTGCATCTGCCACTTTATTAGCTTTACCTTGGTGGTAGAGGATTTCACAGTCATAATCTTTGACCAAACTCTAGCCACCTGCGCTGCCTCATATTCAGATCCTTCTGAGTGAAGAAGTACTTCAAACTCTGATGGTCTGTGAAGATCCTGCACTGCACTCCATACAGGTAGTGTCTCCAGAGCTTCAGTGCAAAAACCACAGCTGCTAGCTCAAGGTCGTGGGTAGGGTAATTCTTCTCATAGTCCTTGAGCTGTCTGGAGGCATATGCTATTACTTTACCGTCTTGCATGAGGACAGCTCTAAGGCCCATCTTGGATGCATCACTGTAGATGTCAAAGGCCTTGTCACTCTCTGGAACAGTCAGGATGGGAGTACTAGTCAATCTTTTCTTCAGTTCTAGGAAGCTGTGCTCACATTTATCTGACCACTCAAACTTCTGATTCCTCCTGGTCAGGGCTGTGAGTGGAGAGGCTATTCTGGAAAAGTCCTCCACAAATTTTCTGTAATATCCTGCCGGCCTAAGAAGCTTCTGATCTCACTGGCATTCTTTGGTTGACTCCAGTTACTAACTGCTTCAATTTTGGCTGGGTCTACCATAATACCTTCCTTGGAAATAATGTGGCCTAGGAAGGCCACCTGATCAAGCCAAAACTCACACTTTGAGAATTTGGCGTACAACTCCTTCTGGTGTAAGGTTTGCAACACTATCTTCAGGTGTTCTTCATGTTCTTTCCGAGTCTTTGAATACACTAGGATATCATCAATGAAGGCAATGACGAACTTGTCCAGAAAATCCTTGAACACTCTATTCATTAGATCCATAAACGTCGCAGGGGCGTTTGTCACTCCAAAGGGCATGACCACAAACTCATAATGCCCATATCTTGTACCGAAAGCAGTCCTTGGCACATCACTCTCCTTCACTCTGAGCTGATGGTAACCTGATCGCAGATCTATCTTGGAGAACACTGTGGCTCCCTTCAGCTGATCAAATAAATCATCTATCCTTGGCAAAGGATATCTGTTCTTGATGGTTACCTTATTCAAAGCTCGATAATCTATGCACATTCGCATAGATCCATCTTTCTTCTTGACAAACAGTACAGGAGCTCCCCAAGGTGAATGACTAGGGTGGATGAAACCCTTGTCAAGCAGCTCTTGCAATTGTTCTTGTAATTCTTTCAGTTCTGCTGGTGCCATGCGATAAGGTGCCTTCGAAATTGGGTTGGTTCCTGGGGCCAACTCAATTTCAAACTCAATTTCCCGATTGTGAGGGAGTCTGGTAACTCTTCAGGCAACACCTCAGGATAGTCACAGACTACCCTCACTTCTTCTCTCTTCAATCCTTCTCCTTGACTTGCATCCACTATATGAGCTAGAAAACCAGAGCACCCCTTCTCTAACATTCTCTGAGCTTGTAAGGTAGATATGAACCTATTTATCTTTCTCCTTGGGTCTCCAATAAACTCAAATGAAGGTTCTGCTTCCGGTGTGAACTTGACTTTTCTCTTGCGGCAGTCTATAGAAGCATTATACTTGCTCAATAAGTCCATTCCTAAAATAACATCGTAATCCTTCATCTCAAGGACTACCAAGTCACTGTAGAGCTCTCAGTTGGAAATCTAGATTGATACTGCCCTTAGCCTCTCAGTAGAGGCCATTACTTCCCCTGACGGTAAGGTTGTTAAGAACTTCATCGTTCAACCTTTCTGGTGGCCTTTATACTGTTTAAGTAGTGCTCAATGATCAAAGCACTACTTATTAGTTCTTCAGAGGTTTGTAGCCTCTTAACACCGCTAGCCCCCTTTAACGCTATCTCAGGCCTTAACATCTTGAGCATTAGCCTAACTATCTCTTTTTCTGTGCTAACTAGCTCTGGGCACAGATGAGCTAACCGCTTAAACATCTTCACTGCTTCATCTACGGATAGTTCTCCTTGTCTGAACTCCGTGAATTCATCATAATGCTTGTTGGTTACTTGCATGTGAAAGTATTCTTCGAAGAACTCAGTCTCGAAGTCGGCCCATGTCATCTGGCTGACATTTCTCTTGGCCTTGACTCTCTTCCACTATATTCTAGCATCTCCCGTAAGGCAGAAAGATGCACACTTTATCTTCTCTACCTCATGCCAGTCTAGTAGCCCTACTATTCTTTCCAACGTTTTGAACCATGCTTAAGCATCCCATGGTTTGCTTATGCCTGGGAAGTTCCCTGGCTTCAGTTTCTTCTACTGAATGAGGTACGCTTCTTGCCTTACCCCCCTTGTCGGACTACAGATGTAATCGATGGGTCTTCGATCACAACTGGTGCCACTACATTCGCCACCAGCGAGGTAATAATAACGACCTGCTGGTTAGCCATCCTAGTGGCAATAACTTGCTGTTGTTCTGCTAACTGTCTCTGTAACTGAGCCACCACGTCTAAGAGATTTGGTGGGGGTACTGACTCTGTTGCCTCTTGCCCTCTAGGAGCTTGCTCCTCGTTTTGGGCCTTTCTAGGACGTCCTCAAATGTATAACTTAACACTTAATGGTAATGTTCCCAAACTTGCTTTAGGATATAACAAGACCTTGGTCTTGATTCTTATCACATTTCTTAGTCCTAGAACTCGTTCTAGGCTTAGTAAGACCTTGGTCTTACTCAAACTTTTATCAAGCACCTTGCGTGCCATAATCCCAAAACTTACTTTTGGGCAAATCAAGTAAGTACTTAAGCATTTCTCTAATATTCATTCTAGGGATTAAACATGATTCCGTGATACTAAGGTATTAAACATGCTTCCTTGTTCTATGCACATATGAGTAAGTACTTAAGCATTTCTCTATACTGCAATTAAGTAAAGGAGCAATAGAAAAACTGAAACTTAAAGCTTTCTTACTTGAAGACGGCAAGGTTGATGCTGATGTGTGTGTGATGCTGGAGAATGAGAACTGCTCTGATACCAACTGTAGCGACCCGCCTTCTCTACCTTAGACGGTCCGCTACTTTATCTACTATCTTGACTCTACTGCACGACTAAGAATGTGGAACTTCTTTTTTTTTTCTTTTAAATCCATCTAGGGATGATATTCTAACTCTAATAGTCATGCATGATACAATGGCACACTTCTTTTCATCTATAGAACTTCTCTGCAATGGTACCAGTCGACTGCGATCTAACCAGTCGACTGGTATCGGCCACAGAAAGTTTCTGGGCGATGCATCAGTCGACTGCCAAACCAGTCGACTG
>JAGFNQ010002384.1:565202-658826 GCA_024364735.1 Boesenbergia rotunda | reverse complement strand
AAAATCAAAACAATTTTTATAATTAGATAATTTTTTAATTGATTGATTGTTTGTTTATTTAATTTTTGCAAATTGCCATGCTTAGATTTAAGGAATACTTAGATTTAAGGGACTAGATTACTTGAAACTTGAAAATAAGTATTGGGAGGAGGGTGAGATGATAGTACGTTGGGGAATCAACTCTAATAAGATTCAAGTCTACTTGGTCTCTTTAGACTGGTGAAACCAGCCGAAGCTACCGATCCATGACCCAAGCTAGTTAGACTAGAAAATGACCTAATTTAATTTGAAAATGAAATTTCATTAAAAGGCTTTGGTCAAGGAAAGGGTGGATGATCCCATAAGGCTACGGCCAAAGAAGGCCTTGTGCCTCGCCAAGACCTTGAAGCCAATTTCTGAAATTCAAATTCAAATTATCTTTTGTCAAATTCGAATCTAACTCAAATTTCAAATAATTATAGATTCTAATCTGTTTTCAAAACTTATTTCTTTTTCAAAATCACTTAATCTATTTTTCAAAATTTCTAAACTTATTTGTTTTCAAAACTAAAATAACATTTTCAAAATAAATTAAAATTCCTTTTCAAAATTAATTTTTACTCTCAAACCTGTCTCACAAAAACCTTAAGGTTAACGTGTTTGAAAACCCTAGACTGGGGTGAGACAGACTAGGAAGTGAAACTCAATTTAAGCTATCCCAACTCAAATTGGATCCAAATCACCGAAAATCCTTTATGTGTAGGAACATAAAGATTTGGACCAATGGATGTTAGATAGCGGATGCTCCAGACACATGACTGGAGACAAATTGAAGTTCACCAAACTCAAGTTCAAAAACTTGGGCTCAGTGGCATTTGGAAATAATGCTACACTCAAGGTAATTGGGTCAGGTAATATTGAACTTAAATCTAATTTCATTATTAAGAAAGTTCTATTGGTTGAAGACTTTAGTTTTAACCTACTTAGCATAAGTCAGTTATGTGACTCTGGTTATTTAGTTACCTTCAACAATTCTAACTGCCTGATTAGAAATGCACAAGACTCAGAAATCATGCTTAAGGGCACTAGGAAAAATAATGTATATACTATAAGTCTTCCCCTTATACCCAAATGCATGTTAACACAATTAGAACAATCAAAACTCTGGCATAGGAGATTAGGTCATTGCAATCTAAGAACTATCTCAAAAATTACCCAACTTGGCTTAATCAAAGGTGTCCCTAAAATTAAGAATAATGAAAACCTAATATGTGAATCCTGTAATCAAGGCAAACAAACCAAGTCTAGTCACAAATTGATCCAATCTGATCAAACCCAAACCACACTTGAGCTCCTACACCTTGACCTATTTGATTCACATGGAGCCAAGTCACTAAGTGGAAATCGATACTGCTTAGTGATAATTGATGACTACTCTAGGTTCACTTGGGTCAGGTTTCTAAAGTCCAAAGATGAAACCCTGAACCTATTTAACAACTTTTGTAAATTGATTGAAAATCAAAATGATACCAAAATCAAAAGACTTAGGTCTGACCACGGGGGAGAATTCGAGAATCAAAGATTCGAAGAATTCTGTAAAGTAAATGGATATAAACACGAATTTTCGTGTCCTAGAACCCCCCAACAAAATGGCATAGTAGAAAGAAAGAATAGAACCTTACAGGAAGCTGCTAGGGCTATGATCAATGAATTTGACCTACCTAACCACTACTGGGCAGAAGCAATTAGCACAGCTTGCTATATCCAAAATAGGATTCTGCTTAATAAAAGGTTAAATAAAAACACCCTATGAACTTTACTACCATAGACTTCCAAACCTACACTATCTTAGAGTCTTTGGATGCAAAGTCCATATTCTTAATACCAAAGACTATCTTGGAAAATTCCAATCCAAGTCAAACCCAGGTATCTTTTTAGGGTACTCTACAACAAGTAGAGCTTATAGAGTCTACAACAAAATAACTAAGAAAATTGAAGAAACAACCAACTTAATATTTGATGAAGAAACTAACCCAAAATCTGATAATTCTGACTTAGCTTCACCAAATACTGATCAAGAAGATAACTCTGAAACCCTAACTGAACCCTTTAATGACTTAACAATTGAACCTATTGGACCAGCTGGACCTGAAGCTGAGCCAAGTACTAGAAAAATCAAGAAACCCAAACTCAGTCACCCAACTGACCAAATTGTAGGTGATCCAACCTTAGGAGTCAGAACTAGAGCTTCCTATAGAAATCTTAGTCAAATAGCCATGATTTCAAAGATTGAACCTAAGACTATTGAGGAAGCCCTACCTGATCCTGACTGGATCTTAGCCATGCAAGAAGAGCTAGCCCAATTTGAGAGAAACCAAGTCTGGGAGTTAGTACCTAAACCTAAGGGCAAATCCGTAATTGACACTAAGTGGGTATTTAGGAATAAGTTAAACGATCAAGGTGAAATAGTCCGAAATAAAGCCCGCTTAGTAGCTAAGGGATTCAGTCAAGTAGAAGGGTTGGATTATGATGAAACCTATGCCCCTGTAGCTAGACTTGAGTCTATTAGGATGTTACTAGCCTTTGCATCCCATAAAGGATTTAAATTATACCAAATGGATGTAAAGTCAGCCTTCTTAAATGGGCTTATTAAGGAAGAAGTTTATGTAGGACAACCCCCAGGGTTTGAGGATATAGAAAAACCCGATCATGTCTACAAACTTAGTAAAGCCCTTTATGGACTAAAACAAGCACCCAGGGCGTGGTATGAAAGATTATCCAATTACCTGATCTCTAAAGAATTCAAACAAGGTCAAATTGACCCAACCTTGTTTGTTAAAATTTTAGAAAAGGTTATATTTATTGCCCAAATTTACGTAGATGATTTAATATTTGGATCAACTAACTCTAAATTTCTAAAAGAATTTGTAACAATAATGGAAAATGAGTTCGAAATGAGTTTAGTTGGGGAACTTAACTTTTTCCTAGGGTTACAAATCAAACAAACTAAGGATGGAAATTATGTACATCAATCTAAATATGCTAAAGAACTAATTAAGAAATTTAAAATGGATAACTCTAAAAGTATAAGTACCCCAATGGCCACAAATGTGAAAATAGATAATGACCCTGATGGCAAACCAGTAGATCTAAAACTTTATAGAAGTATGATAGGAAGTCTACTATACCTTACAGCCAGCAGACCTGATATACTTTTTTCAGTAGGAATGTGCGCTAGGTACCAAACCTGTGCTAAGGAGACTCACCTAGCAGCCCTAAAATGAATTTTAAGATACATTAAGGGCACCCTAAATGTAGGGATATGGTACCCTAGGACTTCATCCTTTAAGTTGTCAGGATACTCTGATTCTGACTATGCTGGTTGTAAATTAGATAGAAAAAGTACAAGTGGAAGCTGTCAACTTTTAGGAAATAGCTTAGTAAGTTGGTGCAGTAGGAAGCAACACTGTGTTACTCTATCCACAACTGAAGCTGAATATGTAGCCTTAGGAGAGTGTGTAGCTCAACTCCTATGGATGATGCATACTCTTAAGGACATTCAGCTAGACTACAATCAGACCCAAGTCAATATTGACAATATTAGCTCAATTAACTTAACCAAAAACCCAATACAACACTCTAGAACCAAACACATAGAAGTAAAACATCACTTTGTAAGAGATCACGTAGCTAGGGGTGAAATAGTCCTTAAGCATGTAGACTCCAAGTCCAACCTAGCTGACATATTCACTAAACCCCTACCTGAATCTGAGTTTAGCTCACTAAGAAGGCAGTTAGGGTTGTGCTTAGTAGAATAGAATCATTTGTTTTTTTAAAAAATATTTCAAATTGATTTTAAAATGTCTTAAATTGATCTTAAAATGTCTTAATTGATTTTAAAATGTCTTCTTTGTTAAAAATGTTTTACTTTGATTTTAAAATTTTTTTACTTAGTTTTATTTCAAAAACTACCCCCTTCAAAACTAGGGTTTTCTTCGAAATGGAATTAGCCTAGGCTCTAACCCTAGAACTGCATGCACCTATAGATCTAGAAGCCAGCATCTCACAAGCACCTTAGGGTACTTTGAGTGATAACCTAGAAAGGGTTGAGATGCTTAGGTCTTTGCCTTAACTCAAGATGCTTTAAGTCAGTGCATCTGCAGTAGTTGGGGCACTAAATACAAACTGAACAGCAATCAAGTTAAGTATCAAGATTAGAAAATCTAACTTGAACAAAAACACTTAACTTGACTAACCCTAGCAAAAGCTACTGTTTATAACAGTTACTAAGTAGCTAATTGGGTTAGACATGTCCCTAAAGATGAAACCAGACTTAGGTCTTAGTTTGTTTCAGTACAGCAAATGCTTTATTATTGCAAATATTTCTTCTGTATTTTTTTTTGATATATGTCAAAGGGGGAGAGTTGGAAAGGAAACAGGGAACAAAAATGTTTTTCCAAAATTTCTAACTCTGAAAGCTTAATTTATTTGCTTAAAATTCCTTTTGCTCTGAATTGCTATTAATTTTTGCTTAAAATATTCACTGAAAAGCTTTTTCTAATGTCTGAAATTTTTTCTAATCCTGAAAAGTTTTCTAAGTCTGAAAATGTTTTCCAAGTCTCGAATCTTTCTAAGTATGAATTTTTAAAGCCTGAATTTTTTTGCTTAAAAACAAGAGTTTTCAAAAACTGAAAAAGTCTAAGTTTAAAAAAGTTTTCCTAAACTCAAAATTTGCTAAAATATGAAAACTTCTTCAAACTTAGAACATTTTTTTAAAAAACTCAGCCAATACTTAAAAAGTCTTTCTATAATAAAAAGTATTTAAACTAAAACCACCTACTTTTGAAAAACCTAGGGGGAGATTACTTCCAGGGGGAGGGAATCTAACTTAGGATTTCAATTTCAGCATTTTTCCTTAACCTTTTGAACTAGGTTGCCATATATCAAAAAGGGGGAGATTGTTGGTGCAGATTGCACCCAAGTCAAACCTGTGTTTTGATATTGGCAAAAGGGTTCAAAAGTTAAGGGTTAATTGGTGTCTAACAAGTTTCTTGAGTGTATAGGAAAAGCCCTAGCGAAGGAATGCTAGGCACTGGCGAAGGACTGCCAGAATGGACAAAGCCCTAGCGAAGGAATGCTGGGCACTGGCGAAGGACTGCCAGAATGGACAAAGCCCTAGCGAAGGAATGCTAGGCACTGGCGAAGGACTGCCAGAAGAAAAGACCTAGCGAAGGGCTGCTAGGCACCAAGCGAAGGGCAGCTTGGTACCTCAAGACCTGGCGAAGGACTGCTGGGCAAAAGTCCAACTGGAGGAGCCGGTTGGCACCAGGTAAATTCTCCCGAGAGGAGTAGGTGAGGACGCGTTCCCCTTGAGGGAACATTAGGCGTCGGTTCGACTTAGGGCTCCATTTTGGAGACCAAAGTCAGAACCAAGACAGCTGAGGCTGTATAACCTATTATTTTATTATTTTATTGTGTTTTGGACTAACCCTGGATGCAGGACCGAAGGAACGTGTGTCTGCAGCTCAGAGTGCCTCAAAGGAGTGAGGCAACAGCTGACCAGGGCGCCCGGAGTGTCCCGGGCGCCCCCATGGTGAACACAAAACACAACAAGACAAGAAGAACTTCGACAGTACATACCCAGGGCGCCCCCGCTGTCCCGGGCGCCCCCATTGCAAACCAACTCTGCCGCATCTGCGCTACACGCCCAGGGCGCCCCCGCTGTCCCGGGCGCCCCCAGCCAGACTTGCCGAGGAGACCTCAGCGCTGTGGATAAGAGCTGGCCGAGTCAACCAGGGTGCCCCCAGCGTACAGGGCGCCCCAGTCAAGACCTTATCCCGAGGTTCAAGGGATAAGTGGTTGACTGCGCTTTGTGTGGATCTGCTGCCACGTGGGGGGGGGGGCGCCCTCGTCGACCAGGGCGCCCCCAGGCCCTATATAAAGGGCCCTCGACCTCCTTCTTCAATCATCAATCACTGCGACACTTCTGCGCTCTTCTGCTTCCGCGACACGCTCCAGAAATCTTCCAACTCGAGCTGACGACGTCCCGCTGCTCCGAAACTTCGATCTACACCGGACGTCGGTAACGAAGAGCTGTATTTAAAGTTTACTAAACTGTTCTTGTTATTATCTTTCTTGTAAACTTTTACGAACTTATAGAATTGCCCGCAGAAAACGGTCAACGACCGTGGGCCTTGGAGTAGGAGTCGACCCAGGCTCCGAACCAAGTAAAACGACCGTGTTAGCGTTGTTTTTGCTCTGTTTTATTCCGCTGCGCACTTACTCTTTTTAAATCCGAACGATTTGCGACATTCACCCCCCCTCTCTCGCATTTCTCGATCCAACAGATAGTCCTCAAGGCAGAGAAGCTTGCCTATGTCCTTGAAGATCAGCTTCCCAACCATCCTCCGGAAGGTGCAACTCCAGACGAGCTAGTGGTCTATCAGAAACATGTGACCGATTCTGAACTTGCAAGTTGCATCATGCTAGCCTCTATGATACCTGAGCTGCAAAAGTAGCATGAGCATATAGATGCTTATACCATCATCTTCCATCTTCATGAGTTGTTTGAAGAGCAGGCGAGATCCGAAAGGTTTGAAGTCTCCAGACTCCTCTTCACCACTAAGATGCAGGAATGCACTTCTGCCTCGCAGTTTGTGTTAAAGATGTTGGGGTACATTGAGCGATTGAGCACACTCGGTTTTGCAATGGATCATGAACTAAGTATTGACTTAATTCTGAATTGTTTGCCTAAAAGTTATTCACAATTTGTGATGAACTATCGGATGAACAAACTAGAAACTACCATTCCTGAGTTGCTCAACCTGCTGAAGACTGTGGAGCCTTCTGTAAAGCTGGATCAAAAGGCGGTACTGTTAGTTGGTTCCTCGAAGAAAGGTTCTAAGAGGAAGGCCAAAGAACAGAATAAAGGGAAGAAGAAAAAGGCCAAAAAGACTGAAAAGAAACCAAAAGGAACTTGCCATCATTGTGGCAAGGAGGGTCAATGGCGAAGAAATTGCAAGGTTTATCTTGAGTCCTTGAAGAATAAGGCATCCGATGCCCCATCCTCTTCAGGTATCTTCGTTATTGAATGTCACTCTATTTCCTCAAATACCTGGGTACTTGATACTGGGTGTAGCTCACATATATGTAATGATATACAGGGGCTAAGGAATAGAAGAAGACTCGTCAAAGGAGAAGCGAATTTGCGAGTTGGAAATGGAGCAAAGATTGCTACTGTTGCCATCGGAACATATTTGCTAAAGCTCCCCACTGGACGTGTCTTAGAATTGGATAATTGTTATTTTGTTCCTTCGTTAATAAAGAACATTGTATCTATTTCATGTTTGAATGAAAAGGGTTATCATTTAACTTTTAGTAACAATTGTTGTTACATAACTTTAAATGACGTTCTTTATGGGAATGAAACTTTGTGCAATGGTATCTACACGTTAGATTTATCCGGTGACGTTTTCAATATCGAAGTTAGCAACAAACGTGCTCGAATAGATAATCGAATAGACTCCTACACTTGGCATTGCCGTCTTGGCCATGTAAGTAAGAAACGCATGACCGAATTACACCGATGTGGAATTCTGGAATCATTTGAACCCGGTTCATTTGATACATGTGAATCATGCTTAAAAGGCATGATGACCAAATTACCCTTCTCCGGAAAAGGTAATCCAGTGGAAGAATTGCTTGGTCTGATACATACTGATGTATGTGGACCAATGTCAACTCTTGCACAAGGAGGCTATAGCTACTTCATCACCTTTATCGATGATCACTCACGATTCAGGTATGTGTTCTTGATGAAATACAAATCTGAAGCCTTTGAGAAATTCAAAGAGTTTAGAAATGAAGTAGAGAAACAACTTGGCAAAAGTATTAAGATACTTCGATCCGATCGGGGTGGTGAATACTTAAGTCAAGAGTTTCAAGATTATCTTAGGGACAATGGGATATTGTCCCAATGGACTCCGCCGTATACACCACAGCATAATGGTGTATCTGAGAGGCGCAACCGAACCTTGATGGATATGGTTAGGTCGATGATGAATCATGCAACTCTTCCAAAATCCTTTTGGGGCTATGCACTTAAGACAACTGTTTACTTGCTAAACAGAGTCCCGACCAAGGTAGGCTCTACTACTCCATATGAGACATGGAATAGTAAGAAACCCCACTTAACTCACCATAAGATATGGGGTTGTCCCGCTTATGTGAAGCGGACTGTATCAGACAAATTGGATGCTAAGTCTGATAAATGTCTATTTATTGGATACCCTAAGGAAATGAAGGGTTACCAATTCTATCATCCCTTGGAACAAAAGGTGTTTGTTTCAAGGCATGCTGTATTTCTAGAAAAAGAATTTCTTTTACAAGAAAACAGTGGGAGTGGCATTGAATGTAACGACCCGAAAAATTCTCTTAATATTTTCTTAAAATATTAAGCATGTTTAAATAATTTTCCAAGGGACCAAGAAATATTAAGGAGAACGTTGGCCTAGAAAATCCATGTTTTCTCATTTAAATTGAGAAAACTAAGTACTAATGGGCTTTATGTGGACTTTTTAGTACCATGATTATAGGTGGATTTCAGTAATAATTAGTATAAATATAAATAGGATTTAATTAGACATATTAGCATGATTATGGGTAAGTCTTAGCCTAATTTTTCTATTTTAATGGAGAAATTAGGTACTAGTGAGCTTTAAATGGGCTCCAAAAATGGGTATTAATTATGTAAAATTAATATAAATTAGGTAAAATTAATATAAATATAAAAGAATTTTATTTAGGAATATTAGCATAATTATGGGGGAATTTTAGGGGGATTTTCAAAATTTAGGAAATAAAGATAATAAAATAAATGAAATAAAAATAAAATAAAAATAAAGGTGCATGAGCCAAGGATTGAACCTTGGACCTCTTTTACAACCATGTAAGCCTTAACCAACTCACCTAGCAAAGGATTTCTATGAGGAAATGAAGTGGATATAAGTTAAGATTAAGAAGAAGATGAAGAGTCATGGAGAGACTCTTCATTTACCTCCTTAATGGGCTATTAAAGGGGGGTTTTGGGAGTTACCTCTTCTTCCCATTACATTCATTTTCGAAACTCTTCCTCCCCTCATTCTTGCCGAGCACCAAGAAGGGGCTTTCCCCTTGGAAAAGCTTCCACCAAGGTTCCATCTCCTAGATCTAAGGTCTTCACAAGAATACAAAGACAAGGGGGCTCTAGTATCCAAAGATCTTGCAATCTTCTTCTCTTCCTAGGTTCGAAAAATCAAGAAACCGAAGGTAAGACTCCCTCACCTGTGGTATAATAGTTCCCTATGATTTTTATGATTTTTAGCATGATATATTGGATAGTTTTTGGATTTGATGTTGAAAGGAAAGAAAACCAAGAACTTTATGTTTAAAGGTTTCGGCCACCATGTTTTTAAGATCTAAAATTATGCTAAAAATCTGTATAATGCTATTTAATGTTCCCTTATGATGTTTAGAAGTTAAGTATAATTTTTGGGAATTTTTGGAGTACCCTAGGACACCCTAGGGTTTCGGCCAACATGAAAGAAACAAAAACTAAGAACCCTGAGTTTAAGGGTTTCGGCCACCAAGTTTTAAAGGTATATAATTATGCTAAAAATCATGATAATGTTGTTTAATGTTCCCTTCTGATGTGTAGAGGTTAATTATAATTTTGGGAATTTTTGGAGTACCCTAGGACACCCTAGGGTTTCGGCCAACATGAAAGAAAGAAAAACTAAGAACCCTGAGTTTAAGGGTTTGGCCACCATGTTTTAAAGGTCTATAATTATGCTAAAAATCATGATAATGTTAATTAATGTTCCCTTATGATGTGTAGAGGTTAGGTATAATTATTGTGAATTTTTGGGGTACCCTAGAGGCCCCATATGGTTCGGCCAACCCCAAGGACCCAAGGGTTAGGGTTGAGTCTTTAACTTCAAGCATATGTTTATGTGTTGCCATGATATAAGGATGATGGAAGGTGATTATGTGAATTTTCAAATGGCCTTGGGACTCCACAAGTTTCAGCCAAGAAGGGTTAATAGGGTAAATGTTAAGATTTATTTCAAGTAAGGGTCCCAATGGCCCTATGGTAAGATGTGATTTGTGTTTTATGAATGATATGTCATGTTTATGAATGATATGCCATGTTTACGAATGATATGCCATGTTTATGAATGATATGCCATGTTTATGAATGATATGCCATGTATGAATGATATGCCATGTTTACGAATGATATGCCATGTTTACGAATGATATGCCATGTTTATGAATGATATGCCATGTTTACGAATGATATGCCATGTTTATGAATGATATGCCATGTTTACGAATGATATGCCATGTTTATGCATGATATGCCATGTTTATGAATGATATGCCATGTTTATGAATGATATGCCATGTTTTAGGATAATACGAATGTATGCCATGCTCTATGAATGATGTGTACATATGCCATGTCTAAGAATGAAAATGATGAATGACAAGTATGATGAATGAAAGATGATGCTTATGTCTTTAAGGCATAAATATGCTAAACGGCACGGTCGATGGTCGACGGTACGACGGTCGAGAGGACCGGTAAATGGCCGGTAGACGGGCCGAGCCGTAACAAGTTATGCTATGATAAGTATGCCATGAATGTCTTATGAATGATGAAACATGAAAAGTATTTTACTTTATGTATGGGCTTGTACCGGACCGAAGTATGGGACCAAGGGATGGGCACCTTAAGAACGCCCCCGTTTTGGACTACCGTAGCTGTCCATGGTTCTGGCACTACCGGAGCTGTGCAACAGGGATGAGCACCTTAAGAACGCCTCGGTTCGGGGACTACCGACTTTGCTGTCCTTACCCTAGTAGGTTGGGGCTCGCGACCTCGGACTTGCTAGGGATGCGCGCAATGATGTATGTATGTGGTACAAGCCGGGGACCCCAAATGATGTTATGATGATTATGTTTAAGCAAATTAAAAGTATGTTTTAAAAGTTAAGCATCCCTTATGTATATGCATTCCACTCATGCATCCATTCATGTTATGCACTATGCTATGTTGATAAGATGATATGCTTACGTTCATGTTAAGAAGTATGCATGAGAATGAATGATTTATGCCATGATTATGTTAGGAAGATGTTCATATGCTATGATATGAATAATGCCATGCTTAGAATGTTCACTATGTTTATGATTTATGCCATGAATAATGCCATGCTTAGAATGTCTACTATGTTTATGAGTTATGCCATGAATTATGCCATGTCTACTATGTGTATGAGTTATGCCATGAATTATGCCATGTCTACTATGTTTATGAGTTATGCCATGAAGTATGCCATGCTACTATGTTTATGACTTATGCCATGCTACTATGTTTATGATTTATGCCATGAAATATGTATGTTTCCGTTCATGCCATGCTATGTATACGATAAGTGATGTAAGAGGTTATGTTCCAAGTAGAGCACCAAGTATGTTAATGTTTTATGTGCTCATTATGAGATGATGAATGATGAATGGTTTTGTGAGTAGGAAAGAGTCTTACTAAGCCTATGTGCTTATAGTCTTATTTCCTTATACTGCAGATCATTCAAGGGGACAATGATGGAAGCAGCAGGAGGGCAAGAACGTATGTGTGTAGTAGTGACTTGGCCCAGGAAAACTCTATGTTTACTGTTTATGCTAGAACTTCACCTTGGTTACTTATATGTCTGAATAATGACCTATGGAACCTTATGATATGATGTTACGTATGACATGATATGATATGATGCTTAAGTTCAAAGTTAATATGCTAAGGTTCCTATGTCATTAAGTTAAGAATGGTAACAGGGCATGTATAAGTTAAAGTTATTCCGCTGCCTTACGATGTCTACATGCCCTATGCATGTGAACGTAACGCCGCTTATGAAAAAAAAAAGCGGGCGTTACAGGTTGGTATCAGAGCAGTAACCATCTCACTACACACACATCAAGCCCTCTTCCTGCAGCTTCCAAGTAAGTACCTCTTTACGTATCTAATAGTATTAAGATGTTTTACGATGTTAAGGTATGCCAGCATGAATGATATTTATGATGAAATGTACGTTACGATATGTAACGATGAATGATACTTTATCTTATTTTAGGAATTAAATATTTAGAATAATATAGGAGTAGAAATGAAACTAATATTGACCAATCTTGTCTTTTATGAAGAAAAGTATGGCTAGAAGACAGAGTAACCGACTTAACGAGACTACTTCATCGCCTGACCTGATGCTCAATATACCTTATATTATAACCTATCTTAGGTCACATCATAAGACAATCATGTATAAGTAACCTACCTTATACCTTGGGTCTAAGTTAGTCATAATACAATTAGTCATAAGTGTGACTCAATCTTATGTTCATAAACATGGTATTAATTGAGCGCCATCGTAATATTAGTAATTAAGGTGAACATAGTATTAACATAATGTTATATAACCTGTACAGTATATTAGTTATCAATCATATAACATAATTATATTATATCATATAAAGCAAATGGTAATAATATGAGAGGGTGTACTAGTATTAGATTATTATAAATATAATTATAATACTAATTCCTTATCATATAAGTATTGTCATAATTCACCTATCATATAGGATCTTAATATGAGCCTACATACGGGTTGACATGTATCATCTCAACCTATAAGTTATTACCTATACATATTATTCCATAAGCAATTATAGGTGTTATACCTATAATTTATATGATAAGTAATTATAATTTATGATATTATGTATAACCTATAATATAGTCTCAGGTAGGGAATTATATGATAGCCTACATACATAAGATTATAACACTCTCACCTATGTTAGCGTATAGTGTTAGTTCCATTATACTAACACTAATATAGTTAATGGTATAAGTCATACGGTATAACCTAAAATGATACGCATAGGGTAGTGTCCTAATTATATTAACACCTATTATAGATTATGTGTCCACTATATTTTCATACTAATTATAAATATTAGTATTATCAACTATGTTTCACAATTATCTTATATATAATATATAAGATTACCTTAAGTTATTTTATGGTAATATAATAAATATGATCCCACTTATCATATAATAACCATTAACTAATATAATTCATAGCTCATGTTGTGAATTAATATTTCGGAACCATACTATTATTATGTTTACCCATAATTATAATAAGTATAAAATTATGATGCATATAATTACATTATAGGGCTATTAATGACACTAGCTCAATTATGACAATTATGTATGTCACTTATATCATCAAGGATATAAGCAATTAAGAAGCCGTGAATAAAGTACACATAATCATGTTAGTAATATTATCGTTTCCTTGAGTGGAAGAATTTTCCCTTATTCGATGCGCCCGGGATCTACCAAAATGAATCAAGACCTGAAGGAGAAATTCTGGTGGTCCGACATGAAGAGAGATGTGGCGCAGCATGTTGGTACATGCCTAACCTGCCAGCAAGTAAAGGCAGAACATCAGCGACCCGGAAGAGTTATGCCGATGTCCGGCGTAGACCCCTGGAGTTTAATGTTGGAGGTTGGGTGTTTCTGAAGGTGGCTCCTATAAAGGGGGTGACAAGATTTGGAAAGAAAGGAAAGTTAAGTCCGTGCTATGTGGGGTCGTACCTGATTCTGAAAAGAGTTGGTAAGGTGGCATACGAGCTGGAGCTGCCTCCAGAGATGTCAGCTATCCATAACGTATTCCATGTGTCCCTGCTGAAAAAGTGTATCCCAAATATGGACCAAGTGATCGAGTCACAGACGGTGCAAGTGCAAGAGGACCTAAGCTATGAGAGCAGACCCATCCAGATTTTGGATAGGGAAGTCAAGAAGCTGAGGAGTAAGGAAGTGCCCTTAGTAAAAGTCCTATGGCAAAGTCAACGGTTCGAAGAAGCTACCTGGGAGCGCGAGGATGAGATGAGGCGCAAGTACTCGGAGTTATTCTAAGTTCGAGGACGAACTTTCACGAGGTATGGGGGATTGTAACGACCCAGAAAATTCTCTTAATATTTTCTTAAAATATTAAGCATGTTTAAATAATTTTCCAAGGGACCTAGAAATATTAAGGAGAACGTTGGCCTAGAAAATCCATGTTTTCTCATTTAAATTGAGAAAACTAAGTACTAATGAGCTTTATGTGGGCTTTTTAGTACCATGATTATAGGTGGATTTCGGTAATAATTAGTATAAATATAAATAGGATTTAATTAGACATATTAGCATGATTATGGGTAAGTCTTAGCCTAATTTTTCTATTTTAATGGAGAAATTAGGTACTAGTGAGCTTTAAATGGGCTCCAAAAATGGGTATTAATTAGGTAAAATTAATATAAATTAGGTAAAATTAATATAAATATAAAAGAATTTTATTTAGGAATATTAGCATAATTATGGGGGAATTTTAGGGGGATTTTCGAAATTTAGGAAATAAAGATAATAAAATAAATGAAATAAAAATAAAATAAAAATAAAGGTGCATGAGCCAAGGATTGAACCTTGGACCTCTTGTACAACCATGTAAGCCTTAACCAACTCACCTAGCAACGGATTTCTATGAGGAAATGAAGTGGATATAAGTTAAGATTAAGAAGAAGATGAAGAGTCATGGAGAGACTCTTCATTTACCTCCTTAATGGGCTATTAAAGGGGGGTTTTGGGAGTTACCTCTTCTTCCCATTACATTCATTTTCGAAACTCTTCCTCCCCTCATTCTTGCCGAGCACCAAGAAGGGGCTTTCCCCTTGGAAAAACTTCCACCAAGGTTCCATCTCCTAGATCTAAGGTCTTCACAAGAATACAAAGACAAGGGGGCTCTAGTATCCAAAGATCTTGCAATCTTCTTCTCTTCCTAGGTTCAAAAAATCAAGAAACCCAAGGTAAGACTCCCTCACCTGTGGTATAATAGTTCCCTATGATTTTTAGCATGATATATTGGATAGTTTTTGGATTTGATGTTGAAAGGAAAGAAAACCAAGAACTTTATGTTTAAAGGTTTTGGCCACCATGTTTTTAAGATCTAAAATTATGCTAAAAATCTGTATAATGCTATTTAATGTTCCCTTATGATGTTTAGAAGTTAAGTATAATTTTTAGGAATTTTTGGAGTACCCTAGGACACCCTAGGGTTTCGGCCAACATGAAAGAAACAAAAACTAAGAACCCTGAGTTTAAGGGTTTCGGCCACTAAGTTTTAAAGGTCTATAATTATGCTAAAAATCATGATAATGTTGTTTAATGTTCCCTTCTGATGTGTAGAGGTTAAGTATAATTTTTGGGAATTTTTGGAGTACCCTAGGACACCCTAGGGTTTCGGCCAACATGAAAGAAAGAAAAACTAAGAACCCTGAGTTTAAGGGTTTGGCCACCATGTTTTAAAGGTCTATAATTATGCTAAAAATCATGATAATGTTACTTAATGTTCCCTTATGATGTGTAGAGGTTAGGTATAATTTTTGGGAATTTTTGGGGTACCCTAGAGGCCCCATATGGTTCGGCCAACCCCAAGGACCCAAGGGTTAGGGTTGAGTCTTTAACTTCAAGCATATGTTTATGTGTTGCCATGATATAAGGATGATGGAAGGTGATTATGTGAATTTTCACATGGCCTTGGGACTCCACAAGTTTCGGCCAAGAAGGGTTAATAGGGTAAAAGTTAAGATTTATTTCAAGTAAGGGTCCCAATGGCCCTATGGTAAGATGTGATTTGTGTTTTATGAATGATATGCCATGTTTATGAATGATATGCCATGTTTACGAATGATATGCCATGTTTACGAATGATATGCCATGTTTATGAATGATATGCCATGTTTACGAATGATATGCCATGTTTACGAATGATATGCCATGTTTACGAATGATATGCCATGTTTATGCATGATATGCCATGTTTATGAATGATATGCCATGTTTATGAATGATATGCCATGTTTTAGGATAATACGAATGTATGCCATGCTCTATGAATGATGTGTACATATGCCATGTCTAAGAATGAAAATGATGAATGACAAGTATGATGAATGAAAGATGATGCTTATGTCTTTAAGGCATAAATATGCTAAACGGCACGGTCGATGGTCGACGGTACGACGGTCGAGAGGACCGGTAAATGGGCCGGTAGACGGGCCGAGCCGTAACAAGTTATGCTATGATAAGTATGCCATGAATGTCTTATGAATGATGAAACATGAAAAGTATTTTACTTAATGTGTGGGCTTGTACCGGAACGAAGTATGGGTCCAAGGGATGGGCACCTTAAGAACGCCCCCGTTTTGGACTACCGTAGCTGTCCACGGTTCTGGCACTACCAGAGCTGTGCAACAGGGATGGGCACCTTAAGAATGCCTCGGTTCGGGGACTACCGACTATGCTGTCCTTACCCTAGTAGGTTGGGGCTCGCGACCTCGGACTTGCTAGGGATGTACGCAATGATGTATGTATGTGGTACAAGCCGGGGACCCCAAATGATGTTATGATGATTATGTTTAAGCAAATTAAAAGTATGTTTTAAAAGTTAAGCATCCCTTATGTATATGCATTCCACTCATGCATCCATTCATGTTATGCACTATGCTATGTTGATAAGATGATATGCTTACGTTCATGTTAAGAAGTATGCATGAGAATGAGTGATTTATGCCATGCTTATGTTAGGAAGATGTTCATATGCTATGATATGAATAATGCCATGCTTAGAATGTTCACTATGTTTATGATTTATGCCATGAATAATGCCATGCTTAGAATGTCTACTATGTTTATGAGTTATGCCATGAATTATGCCATGTCTACTATGTGTATGAGTTATGCCATGAATTATGCCATGTCTACTATGTTTATGAGTTATGCCATGAAGTATGCCATGCTACTATGTTTATGACTTATGCCATGCTACTATGTTTATGATTTATGCCATGAAATATGTATGTTTCCGTTCATGCCATGCTATGTATACGATAAGTGATGTAAGAGGTTATGTTCCAAGTAGAGCACCAAGTATGTTAATGTTTTATGTGCTCATTATGAGATGATGAATGATGAATGGTTTTGTGAGTAGGAAAGAGTCTTACTAAGCCTATGTGCTTATAGTCTTATTTCCTTATACTGCAGATCATTCAAGGGGACAATGATGGAAGCAGCAGGAGGGCAAGAACGTATGTGTGTAGTAGTGACTTGGCCCAGGAAAACTCTATGTTTACTGTTTATACTAGAACTTCACCTTGGTTACTTATATGTCTGAATAATGACCTATGGAACCTTATGATATGATGTTACGTATGACATGATATGATATGATGCTTAAGTTCAAAGTTAATATGCTAAGGTTCCTATGTCATTAAGTTAAGAATGGTAACAGGGCATGTATAAGTTAAAGTTATTCCGCTGCCTTACGATGTCTACATGCCCTAAGCATGTGAACGTAACGCCGCTTATGAAAAAAAAAAAGCGGGCGTTACATTGAACTTGATGAAGTTCAAGAAACTCCAATAGACATTACAGAGACATCTAGTCTAGACCCACAACCAATACCTCATAATGATGAGCTATCAGTTGAACCTAAAACAACACCACCTCTTCGTAGGTCTGATAGGACACGCAATATTCCAGAGAGATACGGATTTCTCATAAGTGAATCGAACGACGTGTTACTCATAAGCGATGACGAACCTATCAGTTATGAAGATGTTCTGAAATGTTCAGAAAGGGACAAATGGCTCGAAGCCATGAAGTCGGAAATGGATTCCATGTACGAAAATCGAGTATGGGACTTGGTTAACCCACCTGAAGGGATTAAGCCCATAGGGTGCAAGTGGGTTTTCAAGAAGAAAACCGACATGGAAGGTAATGTAGTTACCTTTAAGGCTAGATTAGTGGCAAAAGGATACCGTCAAAAACAAGGAATTGATTATGACGAAACCTATTCGCCAGTAGCTATGCTTAAATCCATTCGGATGCTCCTGGCCATAGCAGCTCATTTTGATTATAAGATATGACAAATGGATGTGAAAACAGCTTTCCTTAATGGAAACCTGCTTGAGGATGTATACATGATACAACCTGAAGGCTTCACATCGGTTGATAAAACCAAAGTATGCAAGCTTCGACGATCCATATATGGACTGAAGCAAGCATCTAGGAGCTGGAACATCCGTTTTGATGAGACAATCAAAGAGTTTGATTTCTCACAAAATCCTAACGAACGTTGTGTGTACAAGAAGGTTAGTGGGAGTGCAGTCGTATTCCTAGTATTATATGTCGATGACATATTACTTATAGGAAACGATATATCAGTTTTACAAACAGTTAAAATTTGGTTGTCCAAAACTTTCTCCATGAAAGACCTAGGAGAAGCAACCTATATCCTTGGGATTAGAATCTATAGAGATAGATCAAAATGGTTGCTTGGTCTTTTGCAGTCTACGTATATAGACCGAGTGCTAAAAAGGTTTAGCATGTCGGAATCCAAGAAAGGTTACCTTCCCATCAGGCATGGGATCAACCTTTCAAAGTCTATGTGTCCGCGCACAAAAGACGAGAGGATTTGCATGAATAAGATTCCCTATGCATCCGCGATAGGATCTGTCATGTATGCTATGTTATGTACAAGGCCCGATGTATCGTATGCTTTGAGCGTCACAAGCAGATACCAGTCGGATCCAGGAATGGATCATTGGGCGGCTGTCAAGACAATCCTTAAATACTTAAGAAGAACTAAGGATGTGTTCCTAATATATGGAGAAGGAGATATGGTAATACGTGGGTATACGGATGCCAGTTTCCAGACAGATAAGGATGACTCCAAATCTCAGTCTGGATACGTATTTACTTTGAATGGAGGCGCAGTAAGTTGGAAAAGTTCCAAACAAGACACCGTAGCGGATTCTACCACGGAAGCGGAATACATCGCAGCTTTGGAAGCAGCAAAAGAAGCAGTCTGGATCAAGAAGTTTGTCTCCGAACTTGGCGTGGTTCCAACCATTGATGAAGCAGTGCTGGTTTACTGCGACAACAATGGAGCTATTGCACAAGCAAAGGAACCATGGTCTCATCAGCGATCCAAACACGTGCTTCGCCGCTATCATCTGATCAGAGAGATTATAAGTAGGAATGACATACAAATTGAGAAAAATCTCACTGAAAGGAATTTAGCAGATCCTTTAACTAAGGCCTTGCCTCAGAACAAGTTTAAGGGTCATGTTAGAGCCTGTGGTATTGGATACCATAGCGATTGGCATTAGGCCAAGTGGGAGTTTGTTAGTGATATGAGAGAAGTGTCCTAAGGCAATCGCCTTATGATTGTAAACATTCATTTTAATAAATGATAATTCACTATTTGAGTATACATGTTTGTGTATTTGATTGGGATCTTAAACTCATCTACTGAATGTCCGCAATACAATTCACAGCATAAGAGAATTTGTGATGGGATCACAACTAGTGATTATCTCTAAATGTGCAATTGTGAAGTATTGAAAATATCCCTAGTCGATGAATTGATAAAAACGAACATTATCAATTCTGTTGAGACTAGCATGGGTTATTCTCTAATCAGCTGATTCTCACTGGCTGGTGACATTGGGATGTCCGGAGATAAACATGGATGCTAGTTAAGGGAACTAGTTCATTGGAGTGACTAGCTGTAAAACTTCATATGGTAATCTATATAGATATGTCAATGAAGTTCTTACTGCAGCTTAAGTGCGATGTTCCTTTGACTTGCGGTGTTCAAGTCATCTTGGTCATGGAGACTTATACTTTAACATCTTAAGCAAGCATCTCCTAGGAGGTGTGGACCCAGGATGATTGGGTATAAGCCGAAGTGTCCGAAGATGTTTGAGCAGCCTACAAAGGATTCACCACTCCTTGCGAGGAGATGTATACCCAGGCCTATCGTCGGATTGTTACTCAAAGCCTCAGGCCAGAGCATATCATGTTTAGAGTGCGAGTCTCTTAAATACATGAGAGTAATTAGAAATCCAAAGGACGAGAAAGACACTACTTGGGCTAAGTGTGACGTAGTCAGCCTAGTGGGGACTGACACAAATAGACCGTGTCCTGAACCAAGTGGGTATAAGATGGTGAAGGGAATGGGGCACGATTCATTAGAGCTGCTGAAGGGTTTCAGAATAATTTCTTCTGAGGTCAAACCGTTGATCTTTCGATTAATTGGGGGTCATGATGTACTACTAGGTGCCACTCATGATCGTTCTATAATTAGTTGATTATAGACGACCAACATAAATTGAAAGCCTATTTAGTCACACGCACTACGAGTAATCCGAGGGATTTAAAATGAGTTAAAAATTGGATTTTTCGATCAAGAGAAATAAGTCGAATCTGAGTTAATCAGAGGCGCAACGGAAACTTAAAATGGCTAAGTCTTTTGAAGGCTTATCGGGCGAATTAAATGAGTTTAATTCGCGATCGGTTCGGTTTGGTTTGGCCGGCCAAAGAGGGTGCTAAATCCCTTTGGTTTGGCCGACCACAACAAGGGGAAGAAACCAATTTATTTGGTTTAATTAATAAAATAAATCTAGCGTGATTTGTTTTATAAATTATGGATAAATAAATTTGTGTAGAGAAATTTATATAAATAAATTTATAGAAATTTATTCTTTTATGAAAATTAAAATGATCCATGGAATGATTTATTTTAATTTTATAAAATCAATTATGAATTGATTTTTTCATAATAAGAAAGTTTATAAATTTCTTATAAAATTTATTCCATAATTAAAGAAGAGATGAATTTATTTTATTATAAAGTTAGTTATAATAAAACTTGGTTTAAACGGAATAATTCATAAGAGAATTTATAAGATAAATTTCTTATGAAAACTAATTCCATTAATTCCGTTAAAGAGGAGACTTAGCAAGGGAGAGGCTACTATATAATAGAACCAAAGGCAAGCCTTGAATTCCAATAAAAAGAGTAATCAAGAGATTAATTCTCTCTCTCTCTCTCTCTTATTCTCTTCTCCTTCTCCTTCCCTCCTAGGGCCGGTGCCCCTTGCCACTCTTAGGGCCGGCGCCCCTTGTCCAACCTAGGGCCGGCGCAACCTCACCCTTCCAAGGGTTGGAGTGAGCAAGGATCACCAAGAAGGAGCCAAACAAGAAGAAGAAGAAGCGGATCGCAACTCCTCTCTTCCCGGAATTTAGATTCCGTTTCTTGTTGGTAAGTTTCCATTCTTTTCTCTTGTTCTTCTAGTTGTGCCTTTAGAGAATCTAGTAGTTCTCGTCGGCACAAAACTCGTGACTTTGCGAAGTCATCCCGAAGAGAACTCGGCGTGGACGCGAATAGAGGCGAAGCTTCCAAGGGACGCTACGGTTGGATCTCGTCCCTTTTCTTCGAGTTACACGAGGTACAAAGTAAATTAGTTTATTTTTCCGCAATGTTTTAATTTATGATTACGTCCACACATCATAAGGTCGCATGCTAGATACGTGGTTAAAATAATTTGTGAAATTATTTTATGCTAATTCTTCTGCTGCACGTAAAATTTTAAAATATTACGAACCCGTATCCTTGTCAACATGCACCCGGTCCCAACAAGAAGCCCTACGACGAAAGAGTCGGACTGGTTCACAACTTGTCGAGACTGTTTCGTTGCATAGGAATTCTGCATAAGGGTCTCTCCAGTTAGGTGGTATAGTATCAACAGGCTCTCCATCTATCCGAGCCATAATTCCCTCTTGGATGATAGTTTCCTCCAACGTCCATAACCCTAAGGAGCTTGCAAACTTAGCCAAATCATCTGCCTTGAGATTATCCTCTAAGGATATTTTCTGCAGAGTTAATTCAGCGAAAGAAGATTTCAATTGCTTATATATAGTTACATAGCTTTGCAGGCGTTCACTCCGAACTTCAAAATCCCCTTCAAGCTATTGTGCCACTCACTAGGAGTTAGAATATAATATAACTCGAGTAGCTGCGACCTGCTTGGCTATTTGTAGCCCAGCTAGTATTACCTCATACTCGTCTTCATTGTTGGTGGCTTGAAAGTTAAGTCGGACAGATAATTGTAGCACATCCTCTTGAGTTGAGATCATCAAAATTCCAACTCAGCTTGATCTGTGATTGGATGAACCATCAACGCAAATCTTCCAAGCTTCCTTAGATGTGGGTAATGAGGCTACTTCGAGTATGAAGTCGGCTAGAGTATGTGTCTTGATAGCTGTTCAAGGCTAATACTCGATTCCATACTTGCTTAACTTTGTAGTCCACTTAATCAACTGCCCCGATGCCTCGGGATTCATGAGAATGTGTCCTAGTGGACTATTAGTGAACACAATGATGGGATACGCCAAGAAGTAAGACCTCATTCTCTGTGCTGTTAATACTAGCGCATATGCTAATTTCTCCAAGGTGGTGTGCCTAGTCTCTCCATCTTTAAGAAGATGACCAAAGAAATAGATAGGATATTGAATGTTACCTTCCTCACGAATAAGCGCGGAACCTATAGCTTGTTCAGCTGCAGACAGGTAGACAAAAAGTGACTCTCCCTCTAGCGACTTGTATAATATGGGGAGGCCAGATAGGTATGCCTTTAATTATGTAAAGGTCTTCTTGCATTGGTCATCTCATTCAAATTTGACTACTTTCCTCAACATTTTGAAGAAAGGCAGAGTCCTGTCGGTTGACCGAGATATGAACCAGGATAGGGCCGTGATCCTTCCATTAAGTCGTTGCACCTTTTTGAAATTACTAGGAGATGGCATATTTAGAATAGCTTGCACCATTTTAGCATTTGCCTCAATTCCTCTATCTGTTACTATGTATTCGAGGAAAAGTCCATTTTTTACCTTGAGCAACACTTAGCTGGGTTCAACTTTAGTCTATTAGCCCTTAGGGCGGCAAACGTCTCCTCTAAATCAGCAATCATGCCCTTCCCCTTCTCCGTCTTGACCAGGATGTCATCAACGTACTCCTCGATATTTCAACCAATATGATGCCATAACACTTTATCCATCATACGCTGATAGGTCACTCCCGCATTCGGCAATCCAAATGGCATGATATTGTAGCAATAAGTGTCATCTGCAGTTATGAAACTTACTTCTCCTGGTCCTCTCGAGCAAGAGGAACCTGGTGATATCCCTGATACACATCCAATATTGAAATAAACTCATAGCTGGAAGTTGAATCTACCAGTTGATTGATGTGCGACAAGGGGTAACAGTCTTTAGGATATGCTTTATTTAAATCTCGAAAATCTATACAAACCTGTCATTTCCCCTCAGGCTTAGGGACCAATACAACATTTACAGCCAGGTCGGGAACTGGACTTCTCGAATGTGCCCGGCCTGTAACAGCTTTGCTACCTCCTTTCTGTTTATTTGGTCTTGTTCTAGGGCAATGTGCCTCCGCCTTTGCTTTATTGGTTGGGCTCCCGGAGTGATGTGTAGTCGGTGCGTGGCCAGGGTGGGAGGAACTCCTTTGATCTCATCTGCAGTCCATACAAACACATCATGATGACCGACTAAACAACTGATCAGCCTATTTATGAGTTCAGGACCCAGATCCACAACAATTCTTGTATTTCTTCCCGACAGCTGAGGATGAATCTGTACTTCTTCACACTCAACTGCCCAACGCTCCTCCCTGGCTCCCTCTTTCGCTTGGGGATTACCCAAATCAATCTGCAAGGTCTCGTGAGTCTTCAAGCTCTTGCAAGACTCTGCTCTGACTTCTCCACTATAACATCGTCAGGAAGCTAGTTGATCCCCTTTTACTTCAGCCACTTGATCCCTTATTGGGAATTTAATTATTTGATGATAGACCGAGACTATAGCTTGGAATAAGCTGAGGGTTGATCTCCCCAAAATGACATTATATGATGATGGGGCATCCACCACCATTAAAGGAGTTCTTGTCCTCTGCAGGATATCATCCTCAAGAGACAGGGACAACGAAACCTGTCCTATCGGCTATATCCGATGCCCCATGAAACAAAACAACGATGTGGAGATGGGGCATAGCTCGCCTTTATCTACCTGCATCTGATCTAGCGCCGCCTTGTATAGGATATTGACGGAACTCGCTGTATCCACAAAATGCGCTTAACCTCATAATTAGTTATGCGGGCAAGAATTACCAGTGCATCTTCATGGAATACTTCGACATCCTCCAGATCGTCAGGACCGAAGGAGATGACAAGTCCTTGGCGCTTCTCTTTACTCGTCCTAATGGCGTAGTTTTCCAACCTATGCATATGAGACTTCATTGCCCAATGGGAATCCCCACCGGTCGGGCCTCCTGAGATCATTCCGACATGACCCGACAGAGGTCCACGGGCTGGAGCTTTATCTTTCTCAGAATCCCTCTTTGGTGAGGTAGATTAGCGACGTGCGACCTCCTGGGATCTTCCTCTCGAAGGTGCCCAAGACCGCCTCCTCGGTCTGCCTTCCCTCAATTACCATCACCGAGGAAATCAGCTTCGACGAGGGACCTGTGGGGACCGGTGCCGTCGATAGAGGGGGGGGGGGAGTGAATATCGACCGTAAAAACTTTTGTGGAATCACGTGGAAAACTCATCTTTCGGATCTTCATTCTAGACTCAGAGGAGTAGCATAGCGGAAAACAAAACGGAATAATAAAAGACGACACAAAATGCACACGAGATTTTTTACTTGGTTCCCAACCCCCCAGGGTCAGTACATCTAAGGCCTAAGCACGGGAATATCCGTCCACTAATGGTCTCCTTTCCGAACTTTTCGGAGGTGAAGAAACCTGTCTTACAGTGCACAATTACAATCACAAAGATAGATAAAAATAATTGCAGAATATAAATTCAAACCAAAAAGAGTCTAAGACTCGACCGATCGGGAACTCCGAAGTATCACACACTTCCTCCCGGAGCTTCCTTGGTCACAGAGCCTCGTCATTAGCGCTTTTCTTCCGTTCGGAGTGCTCAGAATGATTTTCTAATGTTATACTGAGTTGAGGGGTCAAAGCCCCCTTATATAGTAGTCATTGGGGTGCCTGTGTTGAAGGGGGCGCCTCATAAGGCTTGGTCAAACATCATCTCCACGCCGAACTCACAGTAGGGATAAGTTTACCCTTCCCAGGCACCTGTCTCAACACAGGCGCCTGGGAGATTTCAGCCACCCCTGTTAACAGGCACCCTATAGCTCTGGGGCGCCTGTATTAATACAGGCGCCCTGGATGCCTCTTCCAGGTCACTTTGTGTTCGCTTGCCTGCCTTGTTTCCAACTTTTAGGTACCTGCAATACAATCAAAGACAAGATAAACGTGCAGATAATCTTAATCTTAAGGACTTGGTTCTAACTTCGGATTTCCATGAAACCATAGGTCGAACCGACGCCTAAGTTCCCATCCTCGGGAACGCGCCTTTCACCTACTCCTCTCAGGAGACGGTTGCCACCCGGCCCATCCGGTTGGACTTTTACTTAGCCTTTGAGACTCTTGGATCTCGAGACGTCCGAACCTCAACCCGTCTCTACTTCTATCCTTAGTCATCGCTTAGCTAAGTTGCTCAATCCCTCGGACCAAGACTTTGTGCCCAAACCCTAGGTCCAGGACTTTTGCTCAGCTTCACTCACCAGGTCTTAGTGCCCAGCTTCACTCACTAGGTCTTAGTGCCCAACTTCACTCATCAGGACTTTTGCCCAGCTTCACTCACCAGGTCTTAATGCCCAACCCACGGTCAGGACTTAGTGTCCAATTCCACGAACCAGGACTTAGTGCCTAGGTTAACTAGGACTTTGGTTCACTTTGGTCCAGTTTTCTTGACTACCCTTCCCTTGTTCAATGTATCATTGACTTAAGCATATTGTCAAACATTGAAACACTTAGAGGAGGACATCACTGATGGATCTTGCACCAACAATCTCTCCCTTTTTGATTTTTAACAATATCTTAAGTTAGATTGGATGAAAGGGCTAAGTTACAAACCTTGGTATAAAATGATCTAAGTTTTGAAAATACATTTTGATCCTTTGGGAGAAAATTCTAACTTCAGCTCACTCTCCCCCCTTTTTGAAAAAAAATATTTTGATTTCATTTGATCCTTTGGTAAGAGAAAAAAATTTCTAACGTAAGCGCACTCTCCCCCTTTGTCATACATCAAAAATTACCAAAACACTTGCACCAACAATGAAAAATTTTTTCTTTTGAAAGTACTTAGTATAAATATTTGAAAGCATAGCAAAGAGCTAGTTAACAAAAATAATTGCACCAAAAAAAGTTACACTTTGAAAAGTACTGAGCAATTTAGAAAAATATTTTGCATTTGTAGGAAAATATTTTGAAGTTAGAGCATTCTCGCACTTAGAAAACTATTGCCTTAGAAAGACTTTCATTTATAAAAGATTTTAAAAGATTGCACTCATAAAAAGATTTTTACTTAATGAATAGTGCATTTAGAAGAATACTCTGAGAATTATTGGAAAAAATTTGAAGGATATTTTACACTTAACACATTTTGACTTTGAAAAAGATTTGAAAAATTATCCTTTGAAACAAAATATCTGCACTTTTGAAAAGTATTATGAACTTTTTGAAAAATATTAGTACTTTTGGAAAATATTATGAACTTTTTGAAAAATATAAGTACTTTTGGAAAATAGTATGAACGTTTTAAAATACTTAGAAAAATATTATTTTTAAAACATAATATTTTACTTGACTTGGTTTCTTTTCTAGTTTGACACAATCCTAGGAAACCTTGTTAACTACAAGGACATTTCCTAAGTGTCCTGGAAATTCTCCAAACTCAAGTAAAGATTATTTCAAAAAGTATTTCAAAAAATATTTTATAAGCCATAAAAAAATTTTGAAAAACAAAATAATAGTATTTTGAAAAACAAATTACTTATGTTTTCAACAGGATTTTGAAAATATAGTGCACGAAAACATATTATTTTAAAAAGTTCAATAACTTTTTAATTTGACCTCCCCCTAAACTTGACCCAGTCCTAGGAAGCTTGTTGACCACAAGTACTCTTCCTCTGAGTCTTTAGGGTTTGGTTCAGATCAAAAGAATTATTTAATAATTTCAAAAGTAATTGCCAAAATTTTTTTTAGAAAAATACTTGTCAGAAAGTTTTCTTTTGACTTAGACTCCTCCTAAATTTGACACATCCTAGGAGTTCTTGTAGATCATGAAGAAGATTTCCTCTGTGTCTTTAGGGTTTTCCTAGGCTCCTCCGGTTGGACTTTTGCCCAATCCCCCTGATCAAGTCTTCGTGCCTAGTCCGCGACCAGGACTTATTGCCCAGCTTCACTCACCAGGTCTTCGGTGCACAGTCCTTGACCAAGACTTATTGCCCAGCTTCACTCACCAGGACTTCGGTGCCCAGTCCACGACCAGGATTTATTGCCCAACCTTTTGTCAGGACATAGGTGCCCAGCTCGTGGCCATGACTTAGTGCCCAATTCTTAGAACCAGGACTTCGTGCCTAGTGTACCTAGGACTTTTCCTGCACACTTGATTAGCATTGTCAGATCACAACAAACCTTAACTTCTGAACCCTTTGCCATTATCAAAACACAGGTTTGACTTTGGTGCTTTCGGCACCAACAATCTCCCCCTTTTTGATTTATGGCAACACGGTTCAAAAAGTTAAGTTAAGAAGCATTTAAAGTATATCTAACAAACAAGATTATCTTTAAGAGATACTTAAAAAATATAAGCTCCCCCTGAAAAAGTTCTCCCCCTGAAATTTTCAATGATATGCAGTTTTGAAAACTTCTAAATGTTTTGAATTTTGACTAAGTGTTTTGTAAACAGAGCAAAGCATTTTGCTTTTGTCTAAGTGTTTTTGAAAATCCAGCAAAGCATTTGCACAAAAACCTTTTACTTTGACAATTCTTACTTTTGAAAGGTTTTACAAGCCCAAAAAACTTTTTCTTCAAAAAGGCGTCAAACTAATTTTTGCAAAGAAAAAAAATCCTTACCCAAAGAAATTTCACTTGAGAAAGAATTTTCCAAACAAAATTTACTTAGCAAAAAAAAATTCCCTTAAAAAGTTTCAACTTTTGCACACTTAGAAAAATTTGCTTGGAAAATATTTTGTGCCTTTCGAGAATTTTTTGAAAAATATTTGTTTAAAAAGCTTCTTGCACACTTAGAAAAATTTACTTGAAAAATATTTTGTGTCTTTCGAGAATTTTTTGAAAAATATTTGTTTAAAAAGCTTCTTGCACACTTAGAAAAAAATTTCTTGAAAAATATTTTGTGACTTTCGAGAATTTTTTGAAAAATATTTGTTTAAAGAGCTTCTTGCACACTTAGAAAAATTTGCTTGAAAAATATTTTGTTCCTTTCGAAAAATATTTTTACTTAAATGAAACCTAAGAAATTTTCCTTAGAAAAAAGTTTTTTCTTAAAAAAAAATTGTTCACTAAAAAAACTTTTTCACTTAGAAATACTTTGCTAGAATAAAATTCAAAAAGTTTTTGCTCAGGCAAATTTTGTTTCTTAAGACTCAATTTTTACTTAGAAATTTTTCTTAGATGAAGCTTGCTCAGAAATGTTTTGTTCACTAGGAAAAACTTTACTTAGAAGAATTTTTCCAAAAAAAATGCACTTAGAAATTTTGGAAAAATGCACTTGAAAGTTCAACTTTACTTTTTGAAAAAGAGATAAATAAAATTTTAAAATGAAACATTTGACATTTGAAAAAACAATTTTACTCTCTTTTTTTTCTCTCTCCCTTTGCCATATATCAAAAAAAATAGATAACAACCATTGCAAGTCAATTTCAAATTAGAGCTAGTTAAAAGAAAATGTAAATCCGTATTGAACCAACTCTAGTGTATTCAAGCAAGAAAAAGGACCAAAACAATTAATCTGAACTTGTTCGGGTCCTGTCTAACCCAGTTAGCTACTTACTAACTGTTATAAAATAGTAGTTTTCACTAGGGTTAGTCAAGTTAAGTGATTTGATCAAGTTAGATTTGCTAAGCTTGAACACTTAGCTTGATTGCTGTTCAATTTGTATTTATCATCCCAATTACTGCAGATGTACTAACTTAAAGCATCTTGAATCAAGGCATAGACCTAAGCATCTCAACCCAGTCTAGGTTATCAATCAAAGTACCCTAAGGTGCTTGTGAGATGCTGGCTGCTAGATCTATAGGTGTATGCAGTTCTAGGGTTAAGACCTAGGCTAAGTCCATTTGCGCAAAAACCCTAGTTTTGAAGGGGGTATGTGACGAGCCCAAATATACTAATTAATTTGTCACGAAATGTATGGGCTCATCAAATTTAAATATAAATGAATGAAAGCTGGAAACCCTTTTTACAATCAAAATCTAAGAATGTAGTATAGGGGCCACAGGTCGTATTTTTCTCGGGGCTAGTTGACGTTGTTTGAGTCGCGCTTGTATTTAGGTGTCGTTAATGAATTTCGGGTTTCGAATGTGAATCTGGGTTTTGGGTTGCAATCAAGAATGAAATAACAATGAAAGGGATAAAATCTTAACCATGTAACTTAACCAAGGTAATGGCAATTGAAGATTCAACCAATTGGATCACTTATTCATCTAAAGCCCTTAAGCAATTTGTTTAAAACTGATTTCTGATTTCAAAAGCAAATCAAGATGCCAAGCAATGAAACAAAGGCAGTGATTGAGTTTTCGGAAACAAATCAGCTTGATACAATGAAAAGCATGCAAAAATTAAGAATTTGAACAAGTACCAACTTCAATTCAATTTAGCTACAAGTTTTGGTGGTCAACAAGTGCAAACTAAGTTCGGAAACGGATGAATGCAGTACCAGTCGATTTCAGATCATATAGCACTCCAAAGACACCCTATAACTTGGTGCCAATCACTGCTTAAACATGAATTTGATACAAAATGGAAAAAAGTGAACAACCTTGATACTCAAGAGAAGAAAGCTCTTGTGCCAAAAAAGAAAACTTATACTGAGTGTAAGAAACTGACAATTCAAAATCAGTTAATCAAATTCAGCTTGAAATCAAGCTCATAGTGAAATGCTCAGCATGGATGAGTGAAGAAATTCGGATTGGAATGGAGCAACTCAGAAATGCATCTAGACTGCAGACTTCAACTTGCAGAATTTAAACTGCAGAAGCATGTTTCTGCAGAACTGAAAAAATCCGGACTGTCCATGAATGCATCAATTCGAATGCAAAAACTTCAGACTGTAGAATCATGAATTCAGAATCAATTCATTGCTACAAGGTACTGATACTCAGAAATTACACTAGTCAGTTCAGAAACAAATCAGATTTTGCAGAAACTGTCATTGATTTGCAGCAACAATTCGGAGCAGAACCTGATGTGCACGATTGCAGGATCTGGGTGCAATATTGACAGAGAAATGCTTTATAAACGAATGCAGGAATGCAGTAACTAATTAGGCAAAGATCTAACAGATGCAAGCTGGAAACTACTTGGCACAAATCTCAGAAACTACAACTAAAAGAAAATGTTCAGACTTAATACTGAACTTGCTGCAACTGTGTTGGCACACAATCTGGGTTGGCACGCAACAATAGGACTGCAGGAAACTACACTTAAATGCTATTCTATCTAAGCAAACTATCTATCTAATTCGAGAGCAACAATTAACAACTAAACAACTCGGAATCAACTCAGAAAACAAGAATTCTGAGACAAATCAGAAATGGCACGCAACAGGGAATCTGATACGCAAGGTTTAAAATTGCAAAGCAAGTAAAATTAAGTAAAGAATTGACTAAACAAACTAGCTAACTAATGGAAGAAAAGATTCAAACCACTAATTAAGCAGAATTAAATCCGAAAGGTTGACTACAGCAGCTGAAACTAAAATGCAGAAACAGAACACGGCAGTAATGAAAATTTACAGCTAATAAACCAAATTAAACTATCTAAGCTACTCCTCAATCTTCCCTAAGCTCGAAATCTTCTTGGTTGTCAATCAAGAGCCGGCTTCGAACCCCTAGGCACAGCAAATCAGTGGAGCGCAGCTTGGATTGATGAAATTCTGTTCAAACTGCACGCGGCTGAAATTTTCCACTCCAAACTCTTCTATCTCGATGGATGGACTGCGATGATGGATTGAGACGCAATCTGAGCTCACTTGAGAACCCCTACAAGCAGCTTAGATGGTCGGAAGTGGCTATGGACGAGATACAAGTGAGTGGTTAGCAGAGATGCCGAAACCCTCAAACACCACTGTCCGGATGAAATTCGAACTGAATTCTCCACCCAAGTTATCTCCAATGATCCAAATCTCGATCTAGATGAAGAATTGAGGTGGTCGCGCCCCTTGGATTGAAGAAAACGATCTAAAAGCAGTGAAGAAATGAAGAAGAAGCTACCGAGCGGCGGAGACGCGACGAAGGTTGCTGCAGCCAAATTTTTCCTTAAGTAATAAAAATTGGACGGCTCAGATTGATTGGAGGAGATCCAACGGCTGATCTTGCTCTGATTGGAGCCAAACTTTTATGATGATGATCTGGGGTCAGGATCTACCTCGTGGTAGCTCGGATCCTCCAGATGTGCAACGGATGGTCCAGATCAACTCTATCTGTGATTGGACGCTCTAGAGCCCTCCTTGCTTGATCCAACGGTTGATCTAGCTCTGATTGGGATAAAACCTTCAGATCTTGATCATAGAGCCTGATCAACCCTAACCCTAGCTCGGATTGCTTCAGATCGTCCCGGATGGCTCAGATCTAGCCGCTCTTGAATCGGACGGCCCGGATTAATCGTAGGCTTGATAATTCAATCCGGTTCACATCCGACTCAGGTTTGACCCAATATGCCCTAGGTCCAGGATCCTTTCATGCCTACAAAAATATATCAGAAAATTAGTGGCCAAATAACCCAAAAAATGTGTAATTTTGCAATTAAGTCCAAAATAAGATAAAGTTCCAAAACCTAGGGTAAAATCATAATTAAGCAATAAAAACATGGATCAAACATGGATTTTAGCAATTAAAATAATCAATAAAATGGTGCTTATCAACTCCCCCACACTTAACCTTGAGCGTCTCGCGAAACAACTAAATAAGTATCCTCTAGATTTTCTTAAGCATAATTAGAAACAAATGAAAAGAAATTACCTAAGGTTGTCAATTCTCATAAATCTAAGCTCTATGGATTAATATCTTATCCTTAAATCAACAACTTAGCCTTTTCATCTATCATGAGTCATTGAGATGAATTTAAATCACTAGCCTTTCAAGGGAAGTTTTGGTGGCTCTCTCTTAAGTTCTAAGTTGGTGAAGGAAGTGGAGCTCACTCAAACACATATGCTTCTTGAACTACCATAGGCTTGCTTATTATCTAATCTCCACCATTATTCATGATTAGGATCAATATCTATAAAAACAATAAAAACATGAAAAATGGTGAGAAATGGAATAAAAACCAAGAAAATGGAAAATTTTGATAAAGTGGGAGACTTGGTTGCTCAAAGATGTTTCCAAAGTGCTTTGCCCCTCTTGACAGTCCTCTAATGATATCAAAAGTGTGGTGAGGTCAAATTTAAGTAATTGCCCTTGATTTGGATGAAAAACCCTTCTTTGGTTTCAATGTGCCAAGTTTGCCTATTGCGTGCCAACTTCACTTCTTTCTTCTCTTTTCTGATTTTTCTCTTCTTCTTTTATCTTCTAGCAAGGTCAGAAATGAAATGAAATAAAACTTTGATTTGGATGAGAAAAACTTCACTTGATTTCATGGTGCCAAAATTCACTTTTTGTGCTACTTTGTTTCTCCTTTGTTCTCTTTTTCTCTTGGTCAGCTGCTGATTAGTTTTCTGCTTTCTTTCATTCTTGTAAGGTCAAGAAGGTAGTGGAGCAAGGCTGTAATTCGAATGAATGAATTATTCACTTGTTTCCATGGTATCAACATTCCATTTGTGTGCCAATTTTCTTTTCTCTTCTCATTTTTTTTAAACTGTTTCTTTTTCTTTCTCTCTTTTTTTTTTTCTTTTTGTTTCAAGTCTTCAGTTCCATGGAAATCAGCCCTTCTCCTCTGATCAGTAATGGATTTGCTCACTGTTTTTGGCAAAGGTTTCCTTCCTTCACTTGTGAAATGGCACAAAAATTTTTCCTTATTGGCGTGCCATTCTCTCTTTTTTTTTTACTTGCCTTTCGCTGCAAAATCTTTTTCTTTTTCTTGACTGCAGATTACCCAGTTCGTGTCTACATCAGCTTCAATTCAGATGGTCTTCAGCTGGAGATCAGATTCCATCACTCGGCAGCAACAAATCCAATGTAGTTCAGACTTCTTTCTCAGCTGCAACAAAAGTTCCTTTTGCAGTGGCACAGATTTTTCCTGCATTTCCTGCTTCAGCTCCTAGCTCAGCTTCCATTCAGATTTGTTCATCTTTAGTTTAGTTACTAATCTGTGCAGCTCCCACTCAGAATTACGAATCTAGTAAGGCTGCAATCCAAAACAATTTCAAACAGCTCATTGCTTCTCAGCAACTTAATTTGGCCGGAATTTTTAGCATTAGTTCAGATTTGGTTCAGCTTCACATTCCAATCTGCTTCTTCCAAATCAGCTTCACCACAATCCTTCAATCAATTTAGAACCTAGCAGTTTACTCCCTTTTCAGTTTATATCATCTCAGCAACTCAAAATCGAAATTTCATCAGCTTTTCTCAGCTTCTTTCAGCCTTTGGTCAGCCCTTTTAAATTCTGTTTTTGATCTGAAAATTCCTGCTCAGATTCTCCTTGAACTCAGCTTCAATTGAATTTGTTTTGTATCATTCAGTAGCTCTCAGATGCAGCACTCGGCAGCAACCTCTTTCTTGCAGCTCAGCCCAGATTTTTCCAGCTTATGGTCAGCTTCTGATCAGCCTCAATTAAGCTCCAATTTCCTATCAGATATCAGCTTCAATTCAACCCTTGCCGTGTGCTTCAATTTCATACCCTAGGTTGATACAAACTGCATTCTCAGCCCTTTTGACCCTGATTTTTTTTTCTTTTTCTTCCCTAGCTGCATTCTCAGCTTGCTGCTCTTCGAAATATCTAATGGCTGGTGAAGATGGCTCACTTAATCCTTGATTAGCAGCCCTTGAAACCCACTTTTGCAACTCAATTCAGATTAGCACTTCAATTCTGCATTGCACAGAAGTTGTTCAGCTTCATGTTTTCCAGCTGTGTTCAGCTTCTTCTCAGCTCTTTCTTTTTTCGTACAGCTGATTTCAGGCCTCCAACAAGGTGTGGCTGATTTCTACAACAATGATCAGCCGCAATCAGCTTCTAGAAGGGTGGCTGAACAACTTTATGGCTACTTTCTTCTTTTGGCACAGATTTTCCTTCCTTTCTCTGTTTTTTGGCACAGATTCTCTACATTTCCTCAGATCTGTCCATCTCCAATTCAGTATTTATCAAGAGGTTTTGCTTTCTTAGGCAAAGAAAAACTGCAAGCAAAGAAAAACATTTCTGCCCAAAACATTCTGCTCACAACTTTACTTTCATTTATTGCATGCCACTTGGATTTCAAAGTATGATAAGGAATCTAGATCTCCATTTTTGCTTCCATCTCCCTTGCCCATTCTTGGTACCAAACTCACTCACTTGGCACCTTTTGGTTTCCACTTGGCAAAATTTTTTTTTTCGAGTTGAAATGCATCCAAAACTTTAGTCACTCCCCCACACTTAAATCTTTGTCCGTCTCGGGCAAAATAACATTAGAAACAAATCAAACAACAAGTCCAAAGAAAAGTGAGGGTAAGCGTAGGAGATAAGCAAAGAAAAAGACAATAAACATGATTATTGCTAAAAATGATGTGGAAAGGGAAACAAATGGATTAGCCTCTATAGATGTGATCCAATAATTGAAATATGATTTTGAAAGAACCTAAGCAAGTTCTAGAGTACAATAACATAGGTGTGTCACAAAAATAAGGCTAATTCTCACTAGGTAAAAATAATTCATCCCAAGTTCTCAATTAAGAATCTAAAACCAAGTAGTACTCAAGCATCCAAGATTTCATCCATTAGCTCAAACCCTAAGTTTTGACAACCAAATTTAATTTATTTTCAAAAGACTCTAACATGACATGAAGATAACCTAAAGGGATACATTTATTCCTAGTCATGAATGAAAAAATGCTAAAAGAAAAGACATGGTATTTACAATGTCTATTTATTCAATTTACTCTAGAAAACATAAAAGCGAAAAATGCGATAAAAGAAAATGCAAGAAAGTAAAATCTCCCCTTTATTTCTGGTGGATGGAGCCTATCCAGAAGTAGCCTCCATCTTGGTAGTGGAGGAGTCTAGGTGGCTGGGAATGTTGAAACTCCCCCACACTTGAATTTTGCAGAAATATGTTCAGGTGGCCGCAGGCGATTCAGGTTCAAGAGCCATTCAAGGGATGAAGTGCTTTTAATTAAAGTCAGATCATCTCCTCCTTCTTGATGCCCTTCAGAAGCCCTTCCAGGAGGCTGGAGTCTGTTCAGTTGGAGCACCCACTCCTGAAGTCTTCTGGACCCTGCAAAAACATGTAATACCTCTCTCAAGCGTTCAGGGTCAGAAAGAAATGATATAAGTTCAGTCTCTGCATGAAATAAATCCAAATCTGCATCATATTCAATTAAATCAATGCTTGGTGTCTCAATGAAATTTTCAAAATTATTTCCTACCAAATTTGCATCCAGATACTCATCACAAATAAAGAAATCAATTTCTGGTTCATCAATAGAAATTTCACAATCATTTCCTATCAAGAATGTATCAAGCAATGTGTCACAGCCAATCAAATCAATATCAAGTATCTCCAAAAGTCTTTCACATTCATTTTCAGCATAAGACATAACAAGAGATTCATCAAAATAAATAACATCAAATTCAGGCACTTCTAAAAAATTTTCACTAGCCATATCCACAAAAGATGTATCTAATGATTCATCATAACAAACTACATCAATTATGGGTGCCTCTAAAATTATTTCGCTATCCATATCTACAAGAGATGTATCAAATAATGCATGATCAATGAAATCAATGTTTGGTACCTCTATTGGATTTTCAAAAACACTCTCTACACAAGGTATATCAATAAATTCATCAGAATCAATAAAGTCATCCCTAGGTACCTCACTGTATTTTTCTGAAGAAAGAGGAGAAATACTTACCTGAGTGTGCTGGATAATACCTGGAGGTTCTATAATAGTAGATGTATCTGTGGTCTCCTCCTGGTCAAGTTCATGCTCCTCATCAGCCTCAGGCTCTGGTGGACAATCAACTAGTGATCCTTGGGTGCTTGCTTCCACCATGCAAGTCCCTACACTTTCTGGTTCGTTCTCTAAATATTGTGGTGGTCCCTGGGGCTTAGTGCAATCCCCTACACCTATGGAATCATCTCCTCTGCATGCTTCTCCTGTAATATCTGCAACAACAGTATCAGAAAAATTAGGACCACTAATAACACTATCATCAGAAAACAAAAGTCTAGAATGGTCCTGTGGAGCTTCAATTTCTTCTTCTGGAGCTGAAAAATTTGGAATTGGATTTTGAGTAGGAATCTCCGGAGGAATGCATGCTGTAGGTGCCCAGACTTTGATGAGTACGTCATCTTCTTCTTCTTCTATCAAATGTGCAAGATTACTTGAAGAAGGACTTGGCCATGCACTAGGGTCACCTTGAACTGATATAAAATCAACTCCGAGGGATTGTTCTGATTTTTGGGCTTGCCTTTGATGATATTGTACAACTTGTTGATAAATCTCCTCCACCCTTTGTTGTTGCCTAATTTGTTGCAACATTTCCTCGACCTTCTGTTGGAGCACATTTCCTGCACTAGAACTCCCATAGCCTCCTTCGTTAGCATAGCTCCTTGACTGACCTTGAAAGGATGAAGTAGGCTGAAAATTTTGAGCTTGCTGATTTGGTTGAAAACATGGCTGTTGGGGCTGATTAAAGAACTGATTAGAGGGCTGATATGCTGGAAAATTTTGCTGGGAAATGTAGCCTTGAAAGTTCTGATTTTGAGCTGAAAAATTAGGTGGCGAGGGCTGAAAATTCTGCCCTTGAAACCCCTGACCGTAGGGCTGGAAATTTTGATTCAAGGGCTGTGTTGGCTGAAAATTTTGTTGGTTTTGAGCTGGAAAAACTGGAAATGATTGCAAGCCTTGCTGCCCTTGATTATATTGCTGGAATTGAGGTTCGAAATGCTGAAATGGTTGCTGAAAATTTTGACTTGATGGCTGAAAATTTGGTTGATTGGGCTGAAAATTTTGGAAAGGCTGCCCATTCTGAAAATTCTGGAAATTTGGTTGAATTTGCTGAAAATCCGGCTGAAATTGTTGTAGTTGCTGAATTTGAGGCTGACAAAACTGATTTGGTTGCTCAAAAACTGAAAATTGGGGCTGCCCTTCCTGAAATTGTTGGAAATTTGGTTGACTTGGCTGCTGAAATTGGAAGGGCTGACTTGGCTGACAATTAGGCTGAGGTAGCTTCTGGTAAGTAGATGACTGAGCTTTCCATTTTTGTTGGTAGTTCAACTCCTTTAACACATTTCTTAACTCCTCCAATGTCTTTTCTATCTCTTTTGACCCCATTTTGAATTTTGCAACCCTGTCACAAAACAAACAAGAAAAAATGGCAGCAACCGTATACAAATGATAAAGCAACAGAAAATAGAACCCAATGATATGTCAAAAAATATACAAGCAAAAATCAAACAAATCAACTAGTTGCTTCCCCGGCAACGGCACCAAAAATTTGACGAGCCCAAATATACTAATTAATTTGTCACGAAATGTATGGGCTCATCAAATTTAAATATAAATGAATGAAAGCTGGAAATCCTTTTTACAATCAAAATCTAAGAATGTAGTATAGGGGCCACAGGTCGTATTTTTCTCGGGGCTAGTTGACGTTGTTTGAGTCGCGCTTGTATTTAGGTGTCGTTAATGAATTTCGGGTTTCGAATGTGAATCTGGGTTTTGGGTTGCAATCAAGAATGAAATAACAATGAAAGGGATAAAATCTTAACCATGTAACTTAACCAAGGTAATGGCAATTGAAGATTCAACCAATTGGATCACTTATTCATCTAAAGCCCTTAAGCAATTTATTTAAAACTGATTTCTGATTTCAAAAGCAAATCAAGATGCCAAGCAATGAAACAAAGGCAGTGATTGAGTTTTCGGAAACAAATCAGCTTGATACAATGAAAAGCATGCAAAAATTAAGAATTTGAACAAGTACCAACTTCAATTCAATTTAGCTACAAGTTTTGGTGGTCAACAAGTGCAAACTAAGTTCGGAAACGGATGAATGCAGTACCAGTCGATTTCAGATCATATAGCACTCCAAAGACACCCTATAACTTGGTGCTAATCACTGCTTAAACATGAATTTGATACAAAATGGAAAAAAGTGAACAACCTTGATACTCAAGAGAAGAAAGCTCTTGTGCCAAAAAAGAAAACTTATACTGAGTGTAAGAAACTGACAATTCAAAATCAGTTAATCAAATTCAGCTTGAAATCAAGCTCATAGTGAAATGCTCAGCATGGATGAGTGAAGAAATTCGGATTGGAATGGAGCAACTCAGAAATGCATCTAGACTGCAGACTTCAACTTGCAGAATTTAAACTGCAGAAGCATGTTTCTGCAGAACTGAAAAAATCCGGACTGTCCATGAATGCATCAATTCGAATGCAAAAACTTCAGACTGTAGAATCATGAATTCAGAATCAATTCATTGCTACAAGGTACTGATACTCAGAAATTACACTAGTCAGTTCAGAAACAAATCAGATTTTGCAGAAACTGTCATTGATTTGCAGCAACAATTCGGAGCAGAACCTGATGTGCACTATTGCAGGATCTGGGTGCAATATTGACAGAGAAATGCTTTATAAACGAATGCAGGAATGCAGCAACTAATTAGGCAAAGATCTAACAGATGCAGGCTAGAAACTACTTGGCACAAATCTCAGAAACTACAACTAAAAGAAAATGTTCAGACTTAATACTGAACTTGCTGCAACTGTGTTGGCACACAATCTGGGTTGGCACGCAACAATAGGACTGCAGGAAACTACACTTAAATGCTATTCTATCTAAGCAAACTATCTATCTAATTCGAGAGCAACAATTAACAACTAAACAACTCGGAATCAACTCAGAAAACAAGAATTCTGAGACAAATCAGAAATGGCACGCAACAGGGAATCTGATACGCAAGGTTTAAAATTGCAAAGCAAGTAAAATTAAGTAAAGAATTGACTAAACAAACTAGCTAACTAATGGAAGAAAAGATTCAAACCACTAATTAAGCAGAATTAAATCCGAAAGGTTGACTACAGCAGCTGAAACTAAAATACAGAAATAGAACACGGCAGTAATGAAAATTTACAGCTAATAAACCAAATTAAACTATCTAAGCTACTCCTCAATCTTCCCTAAGCTCGAAATCTTCTTGGTTGTCAATCAAGAGCCGGCTTCGAACCCCTAGGCACAGCAAATCAGTGGAGCGCAGCTTGGATTGATGAAATTCTGTTCAAACTGCACGCGGCTGAAATTTTCCACTCCAAACTCTTCTATCTCGATGGATGGACTGCGATGATGGATTGAGACGCAATCTGAGCTCACTTGAGAACCCCTACAAGCAGCTTAGATGGTCGGAAGTGGCTGTGGACGAGATACAAGTGAGTGGTTAGCAGAGATGCCGAAACCCTCAAACACCACTGTCCAGATGAAATTCGAACTGAATTCTCCACCCAAGCTATCTCCAATGATCCAAATCTCGATCTAGATGAAGAATTGAGGTGGTCGCGCCCCTTGGATTGAAGAAAACGAGCTAAAAGCAGTGAAGAAATGAAGAAGAAGCTACCGAGCGGCGGAGACGCGACGAAGGTTGCTGCGGCCAAATTTTTCCTTAAGTAATAAAAATTGGACGGCTCAGATTGATTGGAGGAGATCCAACGGCTGATCTTGCTCTGATTGGAGCCAAACTTTTATGATGATGATCTGGGGTCAGGATCTGCCTCGTTGTAGCTCGGATCCTCCAGATGTGCAACGGATGGTCCAGATCAACTCTATCTGTGATTGGACGCTCTAGAGCCCTCCTTGCTTGATCCAACGGTTGATCTAGCTCTGATTGGGATGAAACCTTCAGATCTTGATCATAGAGCCTGATCAACCCTAACCCTAGCTCGGATTGCTTCAGATCGTCCCGGATGGCTCAGATCTAGCCGCTCTTGAATCGGACGGCCCGGATTAATCGTAGGCTTGATAATTCGATCCGGTTCACATCCGACTCAGGTTTGACCCAATATGCCCTAGGTCCAGGATCCTTTCATGCCTACAAAAATATATCAGAAAATTAGTGGCCAAATAACCCCAAAAATGTGTAATTTTGCAATTAAGTCCAAAATAAGATAAAGTTCCAAAACCTAGGGTAAAATCATAATTAAGCAATAAAAACATGGATCAAACATGGATTTTAGCAATTAAAATAATCAATAAAATGGTGCTTATCAGTAAGTTTTTTTAAAAAAACTAAGTCGGAAAATCATTTTAAATTTCAATAACTTGATAAAAGAAATGATTTTTCAAAATACATTAAATGCTAATTTTCGAAAAAAACATGAAAATAGAAATTTTTTTTGAAAAAATGTAGAACAATCCTATTCTACTAAGCACAACCCTAATTGCATTCTTAGTAAGCTAAACTCAGATTCAGGTAAGGGTTTTGTAAAAATGTCAGCTAAATTAGATTTTGAGTCCACATGTATAAGTACTATTTCGCCCCTGGCTACATGATCCCTTACAAAATGATGTTTGACTTCAATATGTTTAGTTCGGGAGTGCTGAATTAGATTTTTAGTTAAATTGATTGAACTAATGTTGTCAATAAAAACTTTAGTTTGGGTGTACTCTAGCTGGAAATCCTTAAGAGTGTGCATCATCCATAAAAGTTGTGTCGCACACTCTCCTAGGGCAACATATTCTGCTTCAGTTGTGGACAAAGCTACGCAGTGTTTCTTTCTACTACACTAGCTGACTAGACTATTTCCTAACAATTGACAACTTTCACTTGTACTCTTTCTATCTAATTTACAACCAACATAGTCAGAGTCAGAATATCCTGATAATTCAAAAGTGGAAGTCCTAGGATACCAAATCCCTACATTTAGGGTACCCTTAATGTACCTTAGAATTCTTTTTAGGGCTGCTAAGTGGGATTCCTTAGCACAGGTTTGGTATCTAGCACACATTCCTATAGTGAATAAGATGTCAGATCTACTAGCAGTTAAGTATAGTAAGCTACCAATCATACTTCGGTATAATTTCAGGTCAACAGGTTTACCCTCAGAGTCATTATCTATTTTGACATTAGTTGCCATAGGAGTACTTAAACTTTTAGAATTGTTCATTTTGAATTTCTTTATTAATTCTTTAGCATATTTGGATTAATGGACATAATTGCCATCCCTAGTTTGTTTAATTTGTAGCCCTAAGAAAAAGTTGAGCTCACCTACCAAGCTCATTTCAAATTCGCTTTCCATGATTTTCATAAATTCTTTTAGAAAATTAGAATTAGTAGATACAAATATTATATCATCAACGTATATTTGTGCAATAAATATATCTTTTTCTAAGGTTTTAACAAATAATGTGGAGTCAATTTGACCTTGGTTAAATTCCTTAGAAATTAAATAGGTTGATAATCGTTCATACCATGCTCTAGGTGCTTGTTTCAACCCATAAAGGGCTTTCCTAAGTTTGAATACATGTTCAGGTTTGTCTAAGTCCTCAAATCCTGGGGGTTGCCCTACATAAACTTCTTCTTTTATGAATCCATTAAGAAAAGCAGACTTGACATCCATTTGGTATAGTTTAAACCCTCTATGGGCTGCAAAAGCTAATAACATTCTAATTGATTCAAGTCTGGCTACTGGGGCATAGGTTTCATCACAGTCTAACCCTTCGACTTGACTAAACCCTTTAGCTACTAAGTGGGCTTTGTTTCTCATAATTTCCCCTTGATCATTCAATTTGTTTCTAAAAACCCACTTAGTGTCTATAATTGATTTTCCCTCAGGTTTAGGTACTAATTCCCAGACTTGGTTTCTCTCAAATTGGGCTAGTTCTTCTTGCATTGTTATGATCCAATCTGGGTCAGGTAGGGCTTCTTCTATAGTCTTAGGTTCAATTTTTGAAATAAGTGCGATCTGACTAAGATTTCTATAAGAAGACCTAGTTCTGACTCCTAAGGTTAGATCACCCATGATTTGATCAGATGGATGATTGAGTCTAGGTTTCTTTGTTCTTCTAGAGCTAGGTTCAACCTCAGGTCCGACTGCATGGTTTGGTTCAATGTTTGGTTTAACTACTTGGGTTGGTTCAGTTATTGGTTCAGTTGATACCTTAGTAGTTGGTTTAAGTGATAGTTCATTCAATGGTTCAATCAGTGGTTCAATTGATGGTTCACTATCTTCTTTATCAAGATTTGATTGGTTTAGATTGTTAAATTTTGGTTCAACCTCTTCGTCAAAGATTAAATTGGTAGTTTCCTCAATTTTGTGAGTTTGGTTATTATAAACCCTATAAGCTCTACTAGTAGTTGAATATCCTAAGAAAGTCCCTGGGGTTGACTTTGATTGGAACTTACCTAGGTAATTTTTAGTATTCAAAATATGAACTTTGCACCCAAAAACCCTTAAATAGTGTAAGTTAGCTAATCTATGATAATAGAGTGCATAGGGTGTCTTATTGTGTCTTTTATTAATTAATACCCTATTTTGAATGTAACATGCTGTATTTACAGCTTCTGCACAAAATTGGTTAGCTAGGTTGTATTCGTTGAGCATGGTTCTAGTGGCTTCTTGAAGGGTTCTATTCTTTCTCTCAACTATCCCATTTTGTTGGGGAGTTCTAGGGCAGGAAAATTCATGTATATACCCATTAATTTTACAAAACTCCTCAAATTTTTTATTTTCAAACTCTCCCCCCATGATCACTCCTAAGTCTTTTAATTTTAGTATCATTTTGATTTTCAATCATTTTGCATAAGTCATTAAATAAATTAAAGGTTTCATCCTTAGTTTTCAAGAACCTAACCCAGGTAAACCTAGAGTAGTCGTCAATGATTACTAAGCAGTACCAATTCCCGCTTAGTGACTTGGCTCCATGTGAATAAAATAGGTCAAGGTGTAGGAGCTCAAGTGTGGTTTGAGTTAAGTCTGATTGGGTTGGTTTATGAGTTAACTTAGTTTGTTTGCCTTGTTTACATGCGTTACAAATTGTATTTTCAAAATTCTTGATTTTAGGTACTCCTTTAATTAAACCAAGTTGAGTAATTTTTAAAATTAATTTGGTATTAGTGTGACCTAATCTCCTATGCCAAAGGTTAGATTCTTCTAATTGAGTCAAGAAGCATTTAGGTACTATAGGTAAATTAATAGTGTAAACGGTGTTTTCCTAGTACCCTTAAGTGTTATCTCTGAGTCTTGAAGGTTTCTAATAAGGCAGTCAGAGTTGGTGAAAGTGAATATGTAACTGTTGGTGCAATCTTTGTTAGGTCAAGGTTGACCTAGTTTGACTAGGCTCGGGTGAGCTTATGTTTGGTAAGCTTGGTAAGATTAAGGTTGTATGTTTCGATGTTTGATAATGATGTTTGAATATCATATGATTTTTGAATATCGTATGATGTCAAGTGGGTCACGGTTGACTGGAGACTTGACTGAAAAGACCTAGTTGGACGAGGTGAAGTCCAGGTGGATCGGGGAGATCGCACGCTGACATGGGAAAAGTCCTAGGGGGACTAGGCACACCTAGTGGGACTAGGTGAAGTCCAGGTGGATCGGGCATGGGAAAAGACCTAGTGGTACTAGGCACACCTAGTGGTACTAGGCACACCTAGTGGGACTAGGTGAAGTCCAGGTGGATCGGGGAGATCGCACGCTGGCAAGGTGGAAGTCTATCGAGAGACTAGACCTAACTCGAGGGTTATACAAACCTGGTTGGGAATCAGGTTAAGTCCTAGCTGGGAGCTAGGCAGGAAAAATCCAGGTTGGTTAAAAGGGGTTGACTGGACACTTGGTAGAGAAGTCCTAACGGGTCTTGGTTGACCATAGTTAGACAAAGGAACCCTAGACATGAGCTAAGCAGGTTAGGGTTGAGCAATCGATTAGGTGATCGATTGGGGCTGGTTTCTCGCAAATAGAATCTTCCTTGATCGATTGGGTGATCGATTAAGGAAGGTGTGAATCGATTAGCTGATCGTTTGAGAGAAATAAGTTGCAAGATCAGAAGGTGGCTGAATTGATTGGGCAATCGATTCAGCTTTCCCTTAATCGATTGGTTAATCGATTAAGGGGTTCAGTAATCGATCAAGCGATCGATTACAGCAGTGTAATGCGAGAGCACAGAAAGGTGCTGAATCGATTCAGCAATCGATTAAGGCTGTTCTTAATCGATTGACTAATCGATTAAGGTTCAAAAACTAGCCGTTGAACGGCTAAGTCTGATGTGGTAATCGATTGGGTAATCGATTAGGAAACCCTAGGCGACGGGTATATAGGGTTTTCACGCAGATTTGAATCGCATCCCTTCGGCAGCTCTTAGACACTTCTCCTCCTCCTTCCACGCCATTTCAAGAGAAGCTTTGGGGCATAGTGTTGCTGCACTTTCAAAGTTCTAGAGGCGGTCTCAAGCTTGAAGAAAGCAAGAAAAACAAAGAGAGCACATTATTATAAATCTTGTAAGATTTTTCATTGTATTTTCCTTCCTCTTGTAGTTTCTTCTTGTAAGCTTGTAAGAGGTTTCTCCACCTCAAGAAGGAGATCTTTCATAGTATATGAGAGAGTGGATCCTTGGATTAGTCACCTCAAGGAAGTGGATACCAGGTAAATCCTTAGTGTTAGCATTGCATGAAGTCTTCCGCGGCGACAAATCATCTACAAGCAAATTGAAGCTAATCACCACCCCTCAAGCTCTCCTACCGGTCCTAACAGTAACCAGTATCACAGAGTTGGCTAATGCTAAGCAAATTGAACTTAAAATTTTCAACCAAGAGCACTTTCTTAATAATGAAATCAGAATTAAGTTCAATATTACCTGACCCAATTACTTTGAGTGTAGCATTGTTGCCAAATGCTAATAAGCCTAAGTTCTTGAACTTGAGTTTGGTGAATTTCAATTTATCCTCAGTCATGTGTCTGGAGCATCCATTGTCCAACATCCACTTGTCCAAATCTTTATGTTAATTCCTACACATAAAGTATGTATTAATTTGGATCCATTAGAGGTAGGGATAGCTTAAATTGAATTTCACTACCTAGTCTGTCTCACCCACATCTAATGTTATCAAACATGTTAACCTTATGGGTTTTGTGAGACAGGTTTTTTAAATTTTTGAAAGATATTTAATTTTGAAAATGTTGAAACTAAGATTAATTAAAATTTGTGTTAGATTCAATTTATCAAATAGTAAAATGAATTTGATTTTCGATAATCGGCTTCCAGGTCTTGGCGAGGCATAGAGGACTTCTTTGGCCGTAACCTTATTGGAGCAATAACCCTTTCCTTGACAAAGCCTTTTACCGAAAATTCATTTTCAAATTACTTCTTGAAAAATTTTGGTCTAACTAGCTTAGGTCTTGGATCGGTAGCTTCGGCTAGTTCCACCAGACTAAACAGACTAAGTAGGGTACGCCTGACCTTACTTGACCTTATTAGAAAGGCTTTCCTAACGTACTATCATCTCACCTCCACCTAATACTATGTTGTTCAAATTTCAAATAAATCTTTTGTCCTTAAACTATTCCTAAGTCTAAGCATAATAATAATAAAGAAATTATAGAAAATGAATAAACAAGGAAGCAGTCAATTAAAAAAAATAAAAAAATCATCTACTTATAAAGATGGTTTTTAGATTGGCTCCCCCTGGACTGAAGCCTCGATAAGGGTTAGGCAAGATGTGAATCTTGTCCTTGGGGATCCAATACTGGTTTGGTCCAGCTTGTTTGTTTAAACATAGCTTAGGGACCCATGCTTCGATTCGGGTTCTAGGTTGGTTCAATACAGAATAATACGACCTTTATCGTGATTTGGTTCCATAACCTAGTCCGGATCAATTAAGAAAGGACTTCTGATTTTCAAGAATCATGTCAAGACCCTTGGAACCTAAAGTGAATCGTTCTAGGGCAACCCTGAGTTCCTTTACTTGAGTTTTCAAGGAGGAATTCTCTTCCTCAAGTTTTTGAACTTGAGTCGAGTTTCCTTCTTGAACTGGCTCGGTCAAGGAACTCGAGTTGACTTCCTCTTTCAGGAGTTTTACTTCCTGTCGGAGGGTTTCAACCCGGATGTTGGCTTCCGCTAATTTTTTAGATAAGTAAGAAATTAAATAGTATAATTCAGATTCTGGATAACCTCTTACTGTGATTTGTCCGTCCTCTGAGATTGTGAGTTTTCCGGTGTTGACGTCTTCGTCTGGTTCCGATTCTATTCTGGAGTCGACATTTTCCGAGGCGGTTAAGGAGACTAGGTTCGCGTGCGGAGCTTTTTCTTCTTCTTCGGAGGATGACTCGTCCCAGGTGTCTTGAAGAGCCTTCTTCCTCCGTGCCTTCTTGTTTTCCTTTAGGATGGGGCACTCTGATTTGAAGTGTCCCTTCTTGTTTCACTCGTAGCAGGTGATGTTTCCTTTGCTCTTCTGGCTCGTTGAGGGTTCAGATGGATCTTTCTTCTTCCGGCTTGACTTCTTCTTGTTCGTTTGGTGTTTAAGCTCCTTGTAGTAGTCGTGAGCTAGCCGGACCAATTTGGGACGATCCCCTTCACTGTCGTCAGATTCCGAGTCTGAGTCAGACTCGGGTTCTTGTTAAATCTTCTTTTTCTGAGTTCTTCCTTGAGTTTTACCTGCAACAAATGCAATACCTTTCTCAACCAATGCAGTGTTAGCCTGTTCATGTAAATATAACTCAGAAAATAGTTCATCTAATTTTATTTGGAATAAATTCCTGGAAACCTTGTAGGCATCCACCATAGACGCCCACAATGTGTTTCTCGGGAATGAGTTTAAGATATACCTTATTAGGTCACGGTTTTCAACCTTGTGACCTACAGTGTGCAACCCATTCATCAGCTCCTGAATCCTTCCGTGGAGCTGTGTTGTCGATTCTTCATCGTGTATCTTTATCATATAGAGTCTGTTGAGCAATAGATCCCTTTTGCTGATTCGGGTGTCAGATGTACCTTCGTGTAGCTTAATCAGCTTGTTCTAGAGCTCCTTCGCACTGCTAAAGGGTCCTACACGGTTCAACTCCTCTTTTGTCAGGCCACATTGAAGGATCGTTTCAGGCGTGCAGAGGGGGGGGTGAATGCACTTTTTTGGATCATGGATCTCTACAGAATTGTTAGCGCAGCGGAAATAATATGCAAAGGAATTAAAACAATGCTAACACTTATCGTTTACTTGGTATCCACCCAGATGGGTGACTAGTCCAAGGATCCACGCCGCGAGCACCACTTTTCACTATCGAAAAGTCTCCTTGAGGTGGAGAAACCTTTACAACAAGATCTTCCTCTTTACAGATGCAGAAATATGAGAGAGGAAGCAAGAATCACTCTGCAGACGAGCAGCACTTCGACACTGTACGGAACCATGCCGTGCACGTACAAAAAGTGCTCCTTTTATAGGTGAACAGGACAGATTCGCAATCTATCCAGCCCGCACCAGTCGACTGCCCCTAGGGCAGTCGACTGGCCTAGCATTAATTGCTAGCCAACGGCTAGTTTCAGGGTATACCAGTCGACTGCCCAAATGCAAGTCGATTGGTCCGAGGCCGCAAACTTTCTGTGGGTTTTGGCAGTCGACTGCCCTGCTTCACAGCTCAGCTCCAGCCACTCCGGACCTTCTCCTTCACGTGTGCCTTCAGGTCTGCTCCCTTGGCTCGCCCCTTGAAGTCCTCTTCCTCTGGCTATCGTCCCTCGGATCCGCACGTAAGACTTCCCTTGGCTTGCCTCCATGCCACCCTTCACGTGTGCCCCTGAAGTCCACTTCCCGGCTTGCCCTTGGAGCTCTCCTCCCTCGGCTCTCGTCCCTCAGATATGTCCACCATGTGTGATTCTCCAAGTCCTGCAAACTCAATCACACACATCAAATACAACACAACACTCTAACTTTAAACATATTCACCCACACACATCAAAACCATGATCTTCCAATCATTTAAGGGTCGATTGCCTCAACAATCTCTCCCTTGTTGATGTGTCGTAATATGTTTAAGTTAGAGATAAATAACAGCCATAATAACAATAGCAACAGATAGCAATTGAAAAAGCATGAGACATAGTAACCCTAAGAGGTAGCCTCCCCCTTAATCAATGTCTTCTCCCCATTTTCAATTCTAATCACATTCCAAGTTAAGTTTCCACTTAACAACAGCAATATATTAAAAATATAAGACATATCAGAACCTAAGAGGTACCTCCCCCTTAATCCATGTCTTCTCCCCATTTTTAATCATTCAAGGTCTAAGTTAGAAAGAAAAACTTAAACCATCCATTCTAAGTTAAAATTCTAACTTAAACCACTCATTCTCCCCCTTTGACACCATCAAAATGATTGCCTCAAGCAACCAAACCCTAGGGCATCAAAAGTGAGAATTTGGAATTTCTGAAATTTCTCACAGTGGCTGAATACAGGCGTGCCAGTCGACTGCCCATGGGGCAGTCGACTGATACACTATCAGTCTGAATTTTCAGCTTTTCTGTCGAATTTCAAAAACTTCCAGAAAATTCCAAAAAATTCCAAAAATTGTAAAATTTTGCATACATGTTTGAAATATTATACTCTATCAGGGAAAAATATTAGTCCATATAAAATTTCAAACATGCATGACTTTTGATAAAAATCCAAAAGTTTTGAAAACCAGTACATTTTGTATCAAACTTTGATTCCAATTTTGCAATTATATGACTTTTAAAAACATGGCGAAGTATGTAAAGCATAAAATGATTTTCCAATGTTTAAAATGTTCAACTATGATCTTTGGGCAAAGTGTCCATTGATTAAACACTTGCCTTCCCTATAGTTGGTCTAGTTTTCATATATTGATACTTCTAATGGTTCAACAATGTGCCACAAGCACAAGTGAGCCAAATGTATCACCCTAATGGGTCAAGCACCATTTTTCAAGGCTAATATTTCCAAGTTCACCCTATACTTCTACAACACACATTCCAAGGCCTCTTTTTAAGGATGTAAACTCCGATTCGGGAAGAGGCTTGGTAAATATGTCGGCTAGGTTCGACTTTGATTCAACATAGTGTAGTTCTATGTTTCCCCTTGCCACATGGTCTCTAATGAAGTGATGTTTCACTTCAATGTGTTTTGTCCTAGAATGGTGAATCGGATTTTTGGTTAAGTTGATTGTGCTTACATTAGCACACAAGACTTTGACCTTGGTGTAATGTAACTCATAATCCTCTAGAGTGTGCATGATCCAAAGGAGTTGGAAAACACACCCACCCATCGCCACATATTCCACCTCCGTTGTTGATAGTGCAACGCATGGTTGATTCCTACTACTCCAACTAACTAAGGAAGACCCAAGGAATTGACACCCTCCACTAGTGCTCTTCCTATCCAGCTTACAACCCGCATAATCAGAGTCGGTGTATCCAATTAGATCAACACTAGGAGTTCTAGGATACCAAAGTTCGACATTTAGGGTACCTTTCACATACCATAAGATCCTCTTGACTATAACTAAATGGGACTCTTTAGCACACGATTAGTACCTTGCACATATACCTACCGCAAAAAGTATGTCGGGTCTGTTAGTGATATGAGAGAAGTGTCCTAAGGCAATCGCTTTATGATTGTAATTATTTATTCTAATAAATGAATATTCACTATTTGAGTATACATGTTTGTGTATTTGATTGAGATCTTAAACTCATTTACTGAATGTCCGCAATACAATTCACAGCATGAGAGAATTTGTGATGAATTCACAACTAGTGATTATCTCTACATGTGCAATTGTGAAGTATTGAAATTGTCCCTAGTCGATGAATTGATAAATACGGACAGTATCAATTCTGTTAAGACTAGCATGGGTTATTCTCTAATCAGCTGATTCTCACTGGCTGGTGACATTGAGATGTCCGGAGATAAACATGAATGCTAGTTAAGGGAACTAGTTCATTGGAGTGACTGGCTGTAAAACTTCATATGGTAGTCTACATATAGATATGTCAGTGAAGTTCTTACTGCAGCTTAAGTGCGATGTTCCTTTGACTTGCGGTGTTCAAGTCATCTTGGTCATGGAGGCTTATACTTTGACATCTTAAGCAAGCATCTCCAAGGAGGTGTGGACCCAGGATGATTGGGTATAAGCCGAAGTGCCCGAAGATGTTTGAACAGCCTACAAAGGATTCACCACTCCTTGTGAGGAGATGTATACTCGAGGCCTATCGTCGGATTGTTACTCGAAGCCTCTGTCCAGAGCATGACATGTTCAGAGTATGAATCTCTTAAATACATGAGAGTAATTAGAATCCGTAGGACGAGAAAACGTTACTTGGGCTAGATGTGACGTAGTCAGCCTAGTGGGGACTGACACACATAGACCATGTCCTGAACCAAGTGGGTATAAGATGGTGAAGGGAATGGGGCACGATTCATTATAGCTACTGAAGGGTTTCAGAATTGTTTCTGAGGTCAACCGTTCATCTTTCAATTAATTGGGGATCATGATGTACTACTAGGTGCCACTCATGATCGTTCTATAATTGATTAATTATAGACGGCCAACATAAATCGAAAGCCTATTTAGTCACACGTACTATGAGTAATCCGAGGGATTTAAAACGAGTTGAAAATTGGATTTTCCAATCAAGAGAGATTAGGTTTGGTTGAGCCAAACGATAAGTCGAATCTGAATTTTTCAAAGACGCATCGGAAGCGTAAAATGGCTAAGTCTTTTGAAGACTTAATAGATGAATAAATAAGTTTAATTCATTGGGGCTTGGCTTGGATGGGCCGGCCAAAGAGGGCCTCCATCCTCTTTGCTTGGCCGGCCACAACAAAGGGAGAGAACCAAGTTTTTGGTTCAATTTATAAAATAAACCAAGTGTGGTTTGTTTTATAAAATTATGGATAATATAAATTTTATATAATAAACCAAGGTTTGGTTTATTTTTCATGGAAATTAAAATGAACCATAGATTGGTTTATTTTATAAAATCAATCATGGATTGATTTACCATGATAAGGAAATTTATTCCATAGGAGAGAAGATTTTTATCATGAATTAAAATATGATTTTAGCCATGATATAAAATTAAACTTGGCATGATGGAATAAGTTATTCCATATTTGAGAGGCTTGATGGTTGAGAGACCACTATATAAAGGACCCAAGGCAAGGCTTGGGTGTGATAATAATAGAGATGAAGGCATAGGCTCTCTCCCTCTCTTTCTCTCCTTCTCTTCTCCCCTTCTTGCCGTGCGCCAACCAGCCCCAAGGAGGAGCACCAGTCGACCGCCCCTGCCCTTTCCCTGTCGACCACCACCTACTGCCGGAGAAGGAAGCTCCGGCCATCTCTTGGCCGGAAGAAGATGCTGTCGGAATTAGAGTTTGCCGCAAGGATCTTTTTGCCGCAAGCCTCTTCTTTTGCTTCGCCGGAATTTTGATTTCGACCATCCTTTTGTGGTTAGTCTTCCGACTTCTCTCATGGTTTTTCTTGTCACGTTCTCGGAGAATCTAGTAGTTTTCAAGAACATGAAACTCGTGGCTTTGTGAAGTCATCCCGAAGATACTCGGCGTGGACGCGAATAGAGGCGGAGCTTCCAAGGGACGCTTACTGTTGGATCTCGTCCCTTCCTTCGAGTTACGCGAGGTAATACGTAAATTAGTTTATGTTTCTGCAAAATTTCAAATATATGATCATGTCTACACAAGATAAACTTGCATGCTTAGATGTGTGGTTAAATGATTTAGAGAAATTATTTATGCTAAACCTTCCGCTGCACGTAATTAATTTTAAAATTACGAACCCGCATCCATGTCAACATGCACCCAGTCCCAACAGGGACTACTAGCAGTTAGGTATAGGAGGCTACCAATCATGCTTCTATATTGTTTAGAGTCTACCATTTTCCCTTCAATGTCACTATCCATTTTCACATTGGTTCCTATGGGTGTAGATGCTACCTTAGCATTTTCTAAATCAAATTTCTTTAACATCTCCTTAGCATACTTGGTTTGAAAGACATGTGTACCTTCATTAGTTTGCTTAACTTGAAGGCCCAAGAAAAAGGTTAACTCTCCTACAAGATTCAACTCAAATTCATCTTCCATACACTTGATGAATTCTTGTAGAAAGTCATTATTTGTTGACCCAAAAATGATATCATCTACATAGACATGGGCAACAAATATGTCTTTGTCCTTAGATTTTAGGAACAATGTAGGGTCAATTGTTCCTCTCCTAAACCTCTTAGATACTAGAAATGAAGAAAGCCTTTCATACCAAGCCCGAGGAGCTTGTTTTAATCCATATAAGGCTTTTCTTGATTTGAATACGTGTCTTGGAAAGATAGGCTCCTCAAACCTGGTGGGTTGTTCTACATAAACCACTTCCTTAATGATCCCATTAAGAAATGCCGACTTCACATCCATTTGGTGGAGTGTGAAACCCATGTGAGCGGCATAGGCTAGTAGAATTCTAATTGATTCTAACCTAGCTACGGGGGCATAAGTCTCATCATAATCTAGTCCCTCAACTTGGTTAAACCCCCTAGCTACTAATCTAGCCTTGTTCCTAGTGATTTTACCTTGGTCATCTAGTTTGTTCCTAAAGACCCATCTAGTGGTTACAATAGTGCAATCATTGGGTCTAGGAACCAACTCCCAAATATCACTCCTCTCAAATTGATTTAGCTCTTCTTGCATAGCTAAGACCCAATCAACATCTCCCAATGCTTCATCAATGGACTTGGGTTCTAATTGAGAGATTAGAGCTATTTGACTAGTTTGATCCCTAAAATAGGACCTAGTCCTAACTCCTTGAGTTACATCACCCACTATTTGGTCGATAGGGTGATCATGGTGATGTCTCAAGGGTCTAGAGGTTGTGGGTTCATTTACTCCTTCTTCCTCATCCTCTAGGGTACTTCTTACTCCCCTTGATCATTGTCCTCCAAATGTAGGTCTTGGATTCTTTGGGCAAGGGGTTGGACCTCTTCTATATCCTTATCAATTGAAGCCTTTCTAGGATAGGTACGAGTTGTTTCATCAAATTTGACATTTGAGGACTCCTCAATCACTTTTGTCCTCTTGTTGTACACTCTATAACCCCTACTAGTCAATGAGTACCCTACTAGAATTCCTTCATCGACTTTAGACTCAAATTTTCTTAGGTCATCTTTGGTGTTTAAGATGTAGACTTTACATCCAAAGACCCTAAAATAGTGGACATGAGGTACCCTTCCATTCCACAACTCAAAAGGTGTTTTCCCTAGAAACCTATGTACCAATATCCGATTTTGGATATAGCAAGCGGTGTTAACCGCTTCGGCCCAAAAATAGCTAGGAAGAGAGTATACATTAAGCATAGTTCTAGCAGCTTCTTGTAGGGCTCTGTTTCTCCTCTCAACTACCCCATTTTGTTGAGGAGTCCTTGGGCATGAAAATTCATGCTTGTACCTATTTTCAACACAAAATTGTGTGAAACTTGCGTTTTGGAACTCCCCACCATGGTCACTCCTAATTCGATTTATTTTGATATGCTTTTCGTTTTCTACCCACTTGCTAAATCCTATAAAAATCTCTAGGGTTTCATCCTTATGTTTCAAGAAATAAACTCATGTAAATATAGAGAAATCATCTACTATTACTAGGCAATATTTACTCCCTATAAGTGAGGGAGTACTATGACAATCAAATAAATCTATGTGCAAAAGTTCTAAAGGCAAAGAGGTAGTGGTTAGGGTTTTACCTTTGTGTGATGCTTTTGATTGCTTACCCTCTTGGCATGCATCACACAACTTGGTTTTCTCATACTTGATCATTGGTAGCCCCTTCACCAACTCTTCCTTGGCCACTCTTGCAATGCTCCTCATGTTGATGTGTCCAAGTCTCCGGTGCCACAACCATCCTTCTTCTTCTTTGGACATGAAACACTTAGCAACATTGTTAGTAGCATAAGTAAGATCAAGATAATATAAATTCGTCTCTCTAAACCCTTCTAATATGATGCACATAATTGACTCACACTTAATAAATTAAACTTCATATCTTTGATTAAAAGTACCTTATGTATGGAAATGGTGGGAGATACCTCAATTGTGCCCCTACCAATGATCCTTAACTTTCCACTGTTCCCAAAGGAGACCGTCCCTTCTCTTAGGTAGCTAATAGTGGTGAACTTGCTCACATCCCCGGTCATGTGTCTTGAGCATCCACTATCTACTATTCACATAGTTGGGGCCTCCTTCACCTTTACCTAAACAACATAGAAAATATACTCTTTTGGTACCTATATCTTTGATCCATAAGCATCATTTAGAAATCTCTTAGGTACCCATGCCTTCTTTGTGGTTTCCCTAGCCCCTAGTCTCCTAGATGCACTAATCCTATCGGTAAGTGAGACAAAGGCTACCTCCTCTATCTTAGGCCTATAACCCAACCCGGCTTTGTTATACACAGCCCTTTGACTGTTGATGATCATATCTAGGTTGCTAGATCCTACTTGGAATTTCCTAAGGGCCTTCGTGAGGTTATCTACCTGTTTCCTTAATTCTCTATTTTCAGCTTCAAGATGTAAAGCATGTGAAGAGGTAGAGCTAGCATGCAAATCTTTAAGTTTAGTATACTCTACTCTAAGCATGGCAATTTCTTCCTTTAGATCCTTAACTTTACTTCTAGCCTTAGCTAAGTCCATGTTCGTGCTAGAAATTATTTTCACTAAAGTAGAGGAGGGTAAGCGGTATACCTCACTTACCGAAGCTTCTGACTCTGATGATGAAGTAGAGGAGCTCTCATCTTCACTACTTGAGCTTCGTTCATCGTCCGATGAGTCTGAGTGATCATGTGACATAAGAGCAAAGTGGGAGACTTGCTCTTCTTCTTCCTCTGAGGATGAGGGATCATCCCAAGTTGCCTTGAGGTTGGTGGCACCCTTCTCCTTTCCCTTTGATTTCTTCTTGTCACTCTTCTTCTTCTCCTCCTTCTTGTCATCCCTTTTCTTCGATTGGGGACACTCGTTCTTCATATGTCCCTCTTGGTGGTAGTTGTAGCATATTATGTCCTTGGCCTTACCCTTACCTTTGGTCCCTTTCCTAGCATAGGACTTGTTAGATAAACTTTTAAAAGCTCTACGAAATTTTCTTACCATGAAGGCCTCTTGGTCACTATCCATAGAGGCGCTGGATTCTTCTGAATCTGATGAGGATGAGTAGACAACCTTCTTCTTCTCCTTCCTCTTCTTCTTCTCCTTTTCTGCAACAAAAGCAATACCTTTCTCTTTGGCCGAAATGTTAGCTTGTTCGTGCAGTTCAAATTCACAGAAAAGATCGTCTAATTTAACAATTGACAAATCCCTCGATACCTTGTATGCATCAACCATGGATGCCCACAAGGTGGTTCTCGGGAAGGCTTGTAAAACATACCTGACGATGTCCCGGTTCTCGATCTTCTCTCCAATCACATGGAGTTTATTGATCACTTCTTTTACCTTTCCATGTAGCTGGCTGACGGTCTCGTTGCTCTTCATGAAAAGGGATTGCAATTGGGCCACCATCAAGTCCTTCTTGGCTCTTCTGGACTCGTTTGACCCCTCGTTCAACTCCACCAACTTGTCCCACAGTTCCTTGGCGCTCTTGAACGGCCTCACCTTGTTTAGTTGCTCCTTCGAGAGCCCGCATTGCAATGTGGTGGTGGCCTTGGCATTTGATTGCGCCCTCTTCATCACCTCCTTCGACCATGATCTCATCAGTGATGGGTCTCCTCTTTCATCGACGGGCGCCTCGAAGCCATCTGCAATATTGATCCAATTTTCAATATCATTCATGAGGTAGTATTGCATCCTACCTTTCCAATAGGTGAAGTCGTTCCCGTCGAAGAAGGGTGGTCGTGCGGTGGAGTATCCCTCTTGAAACGCCATCACAATTGTTCCGGTTGATGATTAGTTCTTCCGAAACGCACCGGCTCTGATACCAACTGAAGGATTGTTTCAGGCGTGCAGAGGTGGGGGGGGGGTGAATGCACTTTTTCGGATCTTGGATCTCTACAGAATTGTTAGCGCAGCGGAAATAATATGCAAAGGAATTAAAACAATGCTAACACTTATCGTTTACTTGGTATCCACCCAGATGGGTGACTAGTCCAAGGATGCACGCCGCGAGCACCACTTTTCACTATCGAAAAGTCTCCTTGAGGTGGAGAAACCTTTACAACAAGATCTTCCTCTTTACAGATGCAGAAATATGAGAGAGGAAGCAAGAATCACTCTGCAGACGAGCAACACTTCGACACTGTACGGAACCGTGCTGTGCACGTACAAAAAGTGCTCCTTTTATAGGTGAACAAGACAGATTCGAAATCTGTCCAGCCTGCACCAGTCGATTGCCCCTAGGGCAGTTGACTGGCTTAGCATTAATTGCTAGCCAACGGCTAGTTTCGGGGTATACCAGTCGACTGCCCAAATGCCAGTCTACTGGTCCGAGGCCACAAACTTTCTGTGGGTTTTGGCAGTCGACGGCCCCAGGGCTAGTTGACTGCCCTGCTTCACAGCTCAGCTCCAGCCACTCCGGACTTTCTCCTTCACGTGTGCCTTCAGGTCTGCTCCCTTGGCTCGCCCCTTGAAGTCCTCTTCCTCTGGCTATCGTCCCTCGGATGCGCACGCAAGCCTTCCCTTGGCTTGCCTCCATGCCACCCTTCACGTGTGCCCTTGAAGTCCACTTCCCGGCTTGCCCTTGGAGCTCTCCTCCCTCGACTCTCGTCCCTCGGATATGTCCACCATGTGTGGTTCTCCAAGTCCTGCAAACTCAATCACACACATCAAATACAACACAACACTCTAACTTTAAACATATTCACCCACACACATCAAAACCATGATCTTCCAATCATTTAAGGGCCGATTGCCTCAACACACATTGCAAGGTTTGGGTGGCTTTTGCGTCGGCCTCGATTTTCTTCTTTAGTGGGTTATCCCACTCAGTATAGTGTTGCACCACACCTTGTGTATTTTTAGGTATCTCTAGTCCGGACTGGATGATAATCCACATGTCCACCTGAGTTTTCAGGTGGACCTCCATTCTACTCTTCCAGTAGAAGAAATCTTCTCCACTGAAGAGAGGTGGTCTGGCGGTGTTGTACCCCTCTTGCATGACCATTAGATTAAACTGAAAAATTTTAAAAGAAAAACTCGTCCCAAGACTAAGTCTTGGATTAGTAGTGCGGGAAAAATAGTAATTAGGAAAAAATTGAGTGGTGTTGCACCAACCTCGTTAACGAGAAAAATACGAGCGAAAAGAAATATTAAAATTCAAAAATCCGAAAAAATGCTCAATTGGTGGTTGCACCAAGTTTGAGCCACCCACTCTGATACCACTTGTGGGATCGGTTTGAATTGATAGAGGGGGGGTGAATGTCGATCGATAAATTTTCGGAAGAACTAAGAGTAATTGCGCAGCAGAAAAGCAAAACAATCGCTAACACGTTTGTTTTTACTTGGTTCGGAGTCGCAGTCAGCTCCTACTCCAAGGCCCACGGTCCTTGACCATTTACGACGGGCAATTCTATATTGCATAAAAGATTTTGCAACTTGAGTACAAATATAGAATCTTAAAATATAGCAATTAAAAGAAAATTATACCGACGACCGGAAGATTTAGAAAGTCGGAGCTGCGGGTCGTCGTTGGCGCTTGAATCTTGAGCACGGAGCGTTTTGTTGAGGCAATCAACCCAAGAATGATCGGGAAGATCATGGTTTTGATGTGTGTGCCAATAAGTTTAAGGTTAGGGTGTTGTGTTGTATTTAATATGTGTGATTGAGTTTGCAGGACTTGGAGAATCACACTTGGAAAACATATCCGAAGGACGAGAGCCGAGGGAGGAGAGCTCCAAGGGCAAGCCAGGAAGTGGACTTCAAGGGCACACGTGAAGGGTGGCATGGAGGCAAGCCAAGGAAGGCTTGTGTGCGCATCCGAGGGACGATAGCCAGAGGAAGATGACTTCAAGAGGCGAGCCAAGGGAGCATATCTGAAGGCATACGTGAAGGAGAGTGTTTTGAGAGGTTGTAAGTGAGAATGGAGGCTGAGCAGTCAACTGGCCAGAGGGCAGTCAACTGCCAAAACTCACAGAGAGTTTACATCCTCGGACAAGTTGACTGCCCATTTGGCAGCCGACTGGTAATGCCCCAAAACTAGCCGTTGTCTGGCATTTATTGCTAGACCAGTCGACTGCCCCAGGGGCAGTCGACTGGTGCGGGTCTGGACAGCTTACGAAGTTGTCCTGTTCTCTTATAAAAAGAGGATTTTTCCGCACGTGAACGGTACGGTTTTTTACTGTAACGAAGTACTGTTCATGTGACTAGTCTTTCGATCTTCCTCTCGCTCTTCATCATATTCTGTAAAGAGGAAGACAACACTTGTAAAGGTTTCTCCACCTTTGAAGGAGACTTTTCATAGTGGAGGTGGAGTACTCGCGTGGATCCTTGGATTAGTCACCCGTTCGGGTGGATACCAAGTAAAATGCCTGTGTTAGCATTTCTCTCTCGTTCTTTGTATATTTTTGTTTGTATTGCGCTAACCCCTGTGTAGAGAAAATGACGAAAAAGTGCTATTCACCCCCCCTCTAGCAACGCAAGCGATCGTACAATTGGTATCAGAGCAAGGTTCACTTTGGGAGAACTCACCGTCAGCCGGAGTAAAGAAAATGGCGTTTCAAGAGGGTTACAGCACTGCACGGCTGCCATTCATCGACGGGAACGATTACGCCTACTGGAAAGGTAGAATGCAATATTATTTGATGAACGATATTGAAAACTGGATTAGTGTTGTAGATGGATTTGATACACCCATCGACGAAAGAGGAGAGCCACTGCCAATGAGATCATGGCCGAATGATGTCATGAAGAGGGCGTAATCAAACGCGAAGGCCACCACCACCCTTCAATGCGGGCTCTCAAAGGAGCAACTCAACAAGGTGGGGCCATTCAAGAGCGCCAAGGAGTTATGGGAGAAACTCTTTGAACTCAATGAAGGGTCCAACGAGTCCAGAAGGGCAAAGAAGGATCTACTCGTTGCCCAACTCCAATCATTATCCATGAAGACCAACGAGACCGTGTGCCAGTTGCATGGAAGGGTAAAAGAGATTATCAACGAACTTCATGTGATTGGAGAGAAAGTTGAAAACCGGGATCTCGTAAGGTACGTTTTACAATCATTCCTGAGAACAACCTTGTGGGCATTAATGGTTGATGCCTACAAAGTACCAAGGGATTTGTCTATAGTTAAATTAGATGATTTATTTTGCAAATTTGAATTGCACGAGCAAGCTAATGTTTTGGCCAAAGAGAAAGGTATAGCTTTTATTGCAGAAAAGGAGAAGAAGAAGAAGAAGGAGAAGAAGAAGGTGGTCTACTCCTCTTTATCCGACTCAGAGGAGTCCAGCGCCTCTATGGATAGCAACCAAGAGGCCTTCATGGTAAGAAAAATGCGTAGGGCATTTAAAAGTTTTTCTAACAAGTCTTATGCTAGGAAAGGATCCAAAAGTAAGAGCAAGGCAAAGGACATCATCTGCTACAATTGCCACCGAGAGGGACACATGAAGAATGAGTGCCCCCAACTAAAGAGAAAGGAAGAAAAGAAGGAGGAGAAGAAGAGAGGTGACAAGAAGAGGACAAAGGGAAAGGAGAAGAGTACCACCAACCTCAAGGCAACTTGGGATGATCCATCATTCTCAGAGGAGGAAGAGGAGCACGTGTCCCACATTGCACTTATGGCAGTGGACCATTCAGAGTCATCAGATGATGAGAGAAGCTCAAGTAGTGAAGAAGAAAGCGGCTTATCATCATCATCATCCGAATCCAAGGCGTCGGTAAGCGAGGTATATAGCTTACCCTCTTCTACTTTGGTTAAGATTATTTCTAGTACGAACATGGATTTAGCTAGAGCTAGGAGAAAATTTAAGGACTTAAAGGATGAAATTGTCATGCTTAGAGTAGAATCTACAAAACTTAAGGAAGATTTGCATGCTTATTCTACTATGTCAAATGATGATACATGCTTTGAAAATGAAAATAAGGAACTAAGGAAAAAGGTAGAGGACCTCACAAAAGTACTTAGGAAATTTCAAGTGGGCTCTAGCAGCCTAGACATGATAATTAACAATCAAAGAGCCGTTTATAACAAGGCCGGATTAGGATATAGGCCAAAGACCAAGGAAGTGACCTTTGTCTCACTTATGGGTAGGAATGATGCATCTAGGAGACAAGGGGCTAAGGGAAACATCAAGAAGGCTTGGGTACCAAAGAAATTTTTAAATGATGCTTGTGGATCGAAAATTTAGGTACCAAAAGATTGCATTTTCCATGTTGTATAGGTAAGAGTCAAGGATGCCTCAAACATGTGGATAGTAGATAGTGGATGCTCAAGACATATGACCGGAGATGTGAGCAAGTTCTCCACTATAAGCTACCTAAGAGAAGGGACGGTTTCCTTTGGAAATAGTGGGAAATGCAAAATCATTGGTAGGGGCACCATTGAGGTATCTCCTACGATCTCTATCCACAAAGTACTTTTAATTAAAGACATGAAATTTAATTTACTTAGTGTAAGTCAATTATGTGATGCGGGCTATAGGGTTGAATTTCATGCTAGAAAATGTCTAATTAAACAAAATGGGTGCGATAATGTCATACTAGAAGGGTATAGGGAGGCTAATCTTTATTATCTTGATCTTACTTATGCTGTAACGCCCCAAAATTTCCCATATGAAATATTATCATGAAATATTATGAATTCATAAATATGAAATATTATGGAATTCATGAAATAGTATCATGAAATATTATGAAATATTATGAATTCATAAATATGAAATATTATGAAATTCAGGATATATTATCATAGAATATTATGAAATATATGAATTCATAAATATGAAATATTATCATGAAATATTATGAATTCATAAATATGAAATATTATGGAATTCATGAAATAGTATCATGAAATATTATGAAATATTATGAATTCATAAATATGAAATATTATGAAATTCATGATATATTATCATAGAATATTATGAAATATATGAATTCATAAATATGAAATATTATCATGAAATATTATGAAAATATTGTGAAATCATGGAATATAATTAATATTATGAAATTTCATGATGGGCTTGGCTTAATGGGCTTTGATATGGATTAGTGCAAAATGTGATAAAAAGGAGGAAGCAAGGATTGAACCTTGAACCTCCTAGTTGCACTCACCATGTCATAACCAATGAACCAAGCAATGTTTCTTGTAGAGGGAATAAGAAACATGCTTGTTAAAAGCTAGGGAGGTGAAGAGACATGTCTTTTCATGAGAAAAGTATAAATAAGGGAAGTTGGAATAACTTCCTCTTTCTCTTCTTCTTCCTCCCCTCATCACCGAAATTCTCTTCTTCTCCCTCTCCATTTTCGAAAAGTAAACCCTAGGGTTTTAACCCTAGGGAATTGGAAGGAAGAAGAACCCTTTAAGGTTCTTGCCTTCTACTAGGGCCAAGATTGCTAAGAGAAGGCAAACAAAGGAAATACTCACCTTCCTTCAACCAAGGGCACCTTAAGATCTTAGAGAAGTAGAAATCAAGCGAAAGGATGTAAGTATCCTCTCGCCTGCAGTGTAATGGTTTATGCATGTTTTCCTTGTGTTCTTGTTTTCGAAAATGGGAGTTCCTCCCTTATAAGACTTTCGGCCACCACCATGAAATAGGTTTTGGTTGCTTCTTGATGCATAAGGATATCCCTAGGAACTTAGGGTATGGATGTATGTTGTTTTCCAAATTTTTGAGAGGACACAAATTAGGGTTTGGTACCCTACATGTTTCGGCCAAGAGGGAATAAGCAAGGGCTTTTGGGTTGGTTGCTATCCTATTGTGTTCCCATGATTAGTATTGTAGATAAAGTATTTGTGTAAATGTTTGTGTAAAGATTGGATGTCAAAAACCTAGCCTACCCTACCCTACAAGTTTCGGCCAAGGCAATGAATTAGGGTCAAGGAGAGTTGAATTATCCTAGAAAATATTCATGCTTAGTGTATGGTGTGATATTGTATACAAGATGTTTGTATCATTGTTGTGTGAATGATTAATGCAAAAGTCCTAATATTTCCCTACTCTTGATGTTTCGGCCAACCCACTAGGACTAGGGTTTGTAAAGGTCAAACTACCCTATGATATATGTTTATGGTTGGGGATGATCATATGTATATGTATGTGGTGTTAAATGGAAGGGTTGATATGTAAACCTTAATTGTTAGCATGCTATGATATGTTTATGTATGAGGTGTTTGAATGAATGTATGTGTGAATATTTAGTTCAAACTCTAATTTTCCCTATACTTAAGTTTCGGCCAACCCTAGAAGGACTAAGGTTTAGGGTTGTATAATTATCTCATGATATGCTTTATGTTTAATAAGTTGCATGAATAATATGTGAAGGCTAAACTACCCTACGGGATATGATTATGTTTAGCAAAATAATATGTATATGCATGTATGAAATATGATGTATGTATGAACATGTATGGAATATGATATATGTATGAACAAGAATGAAATATGAGGTATGTATAAACATGTATGAAATATGATGCATGTATGAACAAGTATGAAATATGATGTATGTATGAACATGTGTGAAATATGATGTATGTATGGACATGCATGAAATATGATGTATGTATGAGCATGCCTTATAGCCCATGGGGCACACTTATGAAATTGCATGTGATATGTTAAAATGCTTGAAGGGATACTCAAATAAGTATGGGATCAAGAGCACCCCTTATGTTGTGTGGTGTGTCCCTACGGGATCATGAGCACCCTTGAAGAGTGGTGTGTCCCATAAGAGTGAATATAGAGTATTCCTTAGCATATATGTAAAAGCATGATAAGTATTTTACTTTTTAAGTTGTGTAACCGACTCGTAAGGGGGTCGTTAAATAAATCCGGGGTGCATGTTAACGTGGCTCCGGTAGGACGGAAGGGTCCTGCTCTAATGACTTGGTGGCTCGCTACCCCAATTCATTAGGGAACGCGCAATAGTTCCGCGCGATAGTTGGTACACAACAGGGCCCAATATGATATGGATGTATTTTTAAGTAATACCATTATGGAATTGTTTTGAAAACATTCATTGAAAGCATTTGTTATATGTGAAGAGTATGCTTATGGTACTTGATACTGCATGCTTAGAAACTTAGATGTTTAATATGCTTTGATGAACTTATACTTATGATTGATTATGTGTACATGTTATATTCTTTCGCACGGATTTTGCGAGTATGACAGGATCCTTACTAAGCATTGTGCTTACTAGTTTATGTGTTGTCTTATGCTGCAGATAACACTTAAATGGAAGGAAGAGGCAGGAGGCTGAAGATGTGTGGGGTGGTGGCTCGGGAAGAAAGATTTCTATATCTACATATTTATGCTTATGTTATGCTCCTTGACAATGAATGATAGTGATTAGGATTGATATTGCATGATAATAGTTACACTTGGAATTTTCATATACTTGATTTATTGGATTATATTATGGTGTGAAATAATATGTGAACCTATCATGTTATATAATGTCACTTAATAATTTTTGCAAGCATGCTTAGTACCTAGTTCTCTTAAGCCCTTGCATTGTTATTTTAATGTCATGCTAGGAGATAGAAATAGAAAAAAAAATATATTACTATATGATTGAATGTACGTAACCCCGCCTTGAGGGTAGATATAAGGGCGGGCGTTTCAGGTTGGTATCAGAGCAGATTTCCCCTCCACCACACACACATCAAGCTTCTTCCTGCCGCTTCCAAGTAAGAAATCCTAACTCGCTTATATTATTTCATGTACAGTAATGATATTAATAGAGATGGTTTATGCTTGCATAATATAGAGATGATTTATGCTTGCATAACAAGGAAAAGTAGCAGTAATTCTCATGTTAACTTATTTATCATCTGTATGATAGATAGATGGCTAGAAGACGTAGCAACCGGGGTAATGAGACAGTACCCCCACCTGATATGATGCAAGTGATCACAGATCTGCAGCGTCAGGTCACTGAACAACAGCATATAATAAACACTCTGATGACCCAGCAGGGGAATACTACAACCCCGCAGGGAAGTCAGAATGTAATGCCTACTGAGCCTCCAACTGCACAGGCACCCCCGGACACTCCGGCCCGGGGAGGCCGACAGGAGGCCTATTTGATTCAGTGGCAGAGACTGAAGCCGGAAAAGTTCTCGGGCACCTGCGAGCCCTGGGATGCTCAGGCCTGGCTCAAGACAGTTGAGAGCACAGTGGAATTATTAGACTGGCCTGAGCATGAGAAAATTAAATGTGTCTCGTTCTGCCTCACTGGCGACGCTAGGATGTGGTGCGAACGGGTAAAGGCTAGAAGATCAGTGGACCAGATGAAGTGGAAGGACTTTGAGTCCGAATTTCTGGAGGAATTCTTTAATATGTGAGTCACAAACAGACATTTTGATGAGTTCACTGAATTCCGGCAGGGAAATCTCTCAGTCAACGATGCTGTTAAGCAATTTAACCGATTGGCACGATTATGTCCGGAGTTGGTCAGTACAGAGAAAGAAAGGGTCAGATTAATGCTCAAGATGCTCAGGCCCGAGATAGCTCTGAATGTAGCTGGTGGCGTTAATAGGCCCCAGACCACAGAGGAGTTGTTCAGTAGTGCCCTTATTACTGAGCATTATCTAAAGAAGATGAACCCACAGAGCCAACCACTGACCGACAGCAAGAGTCAGGATCAGTCGGGAGGTCAGAAACCTCCAAATAGCAACCCCCACTGGAAGAAGAACCAAAATGGAAAGAGAAAGCCAGGGGATAAATCTGCCAGTGGTTATTTAGGCAAGAAGCCTAAATATCCCCAATGTGCCAATTGTGGGAAGATGCACCAAGGGACATGCCTTTTAGGCGCTAGGAGATGCTATACTTGCGGAAAGGAAGGACACATGGCCAGAGAGTGTCCTGCTGCAGCCAAAGCACCTCAGCCGCAATATGATCAGTACAAAGGTGCTCCTCCCCAGTTACACCTGATGCAGGCAGCTATAGATGGTACACATATATGCCAGGGGAGATTAGAAGCCCCGCCTGCCACGACAAACGCCAGGGTTTTCTCTCTTACGAAAGAAGACGTGGCGACTGCCTCTACCGTTGTCACAGGTCAGATATTTATTTATAGTCCGTATGCAATATGCCAAAAGAAATAATATGTCACTGCAAGATTTGGACTGCCAATTTCGGACAGCACTTCCCTCGGGTGAAGTGATGCCCTCTACCCAAATACTACGTGTCGCACCAATCAGAATCGCAGATAGGGAACTCTACTGCGATCTGATAGTGCTTGATATGTCAGATTATGATGTGATATTGGGCATGGATTTCTTGAACGAATATGACGCCTCCATTGAGTGCCGGAAACGAAGAGTTATCTTCCAACCTGAGGCGGAAATTCTGTTCGAATTTATCGGAGAGCCAAAGAAGAGGACAAGTAAATTCTTGTTGGCTCTGAAGGCAAGGAAAATGTTAGAAAAGGGATGCTCTGGATTTCTAGCTCATGTGGTTGATACCAGTCCTACAGAGGGGCCAAAGCTAGAAGACGTCAAGGTTGTACGCAATTACCCAGAGGTATTTCCCGATGACTTACCAGGGTTAGCACCTGAAAGAGAGATAGAATTTGCAATTGAGTTGGTTCCTGGTACCAACCCTATTTCTAAGGCACCGTATCGTATGGCGCCGACAGAATTAAAGGAGATGCAAGGACAGTTATAGGAGCTACTTGACAAGGGATTCATCCGCCCTAGTCATTCTCCCTGGGGAGCTCCCGTACTGTTCGTGAAAAAGAAGGATGGGTCGATGCGAAGGTGTATCGACTATCGGTCGCTGACCAATGTGACTATCAAGAACAGGTACCCTCTACCCAGGATAGATGACATGTTCGATCAATTGAAGGGAGCCACGGTTTTCTCTAAGATTAACCTGAGGTCTAGTTATCACCAAGTCAGGGTGAAAAAGGAGGATATACCGAAGACGGCTTTCCGAACCAGATGTTAGAGGATATGTTACGGGCTTGTGCCTTGGACTTCAAGGGAAGCTGGTGTCGATACCTGAGCCTGGCAGAGTTTGCTTATAACAACAGTTATCAGGCTACTATCGGGATGGCACCGTATGAAGCTCGGTACGGAAGAAAATGCAGATCTCCTATATGTTGGCTTGAGAGTGGTGAAAAGAAGGAGATGGGACTCCAGACGGATATTATAGACGAAACCACTTAGGCTATAAAGAATATCCGTCAGAGAATAGAGACTGCTAAGAGTCGGCAGAAAAGCTATGCTAATAAGCGACGCAGACCACTAGAGTTTGAGGTTGGGGATTCAGTATTCCTTAAGGTAGCCCCTATGAAAGGGGTGATGAGATTCGGAAAGAAAGGGAAGCTGAGTCCGAGATATGTGGGACCGTCTCAGATTCTGAGACGGGTAGGCAAAGTGGCCTACGAACTGGAGTTACCGCCAGAAATGTCGGCTGTCCACAATGTTTTCCATGTATCAATGCTCAGGGAATGTATCTCTGATGTGAATAAGATAATAGAGCCCCAACCAGTACAAGATCAAGAGAACCTAAGTTCAGAACGCCGACCTATTCAGATCTTAGACCGGGAAGTCAAAAAGCTAAGGAACAAGGAAGTACCCTTAGTAAAGGTTCTGTGGCGGAACGAACGATTCGAAGAAGCCACGTGGGAATGAGAGGAGGCAATACGATTAAAGTATCCGGAATTATTTTAAAGTTCGGGACGAACTTTTTATAAGGTGGGGAGGATTGTAACGCCCCAAAATTTCCCATATGAAATATTATCATGAAATATTATGAATTCATAAATATGAAATATTATGGAATTCATGAAATAGTATCATGAAATATTATGAAATATTATGAATTCATAAATATGAAATATTATGAAATTCAGGATATATTATCATAGAATATTATGAAATATATGAATTCATAAATATGAAATATTATCATGAAATATTATGAATTCATAAATATGAAATATTATGGAATTCATGAAATAGTATCATGAAATATTATGAAATATTATGAATTCATAAATATGAAATATTATGAAATTCATGATATATTATCATAGAATATTATGAAATATATGAATTCATAAATATGAAATATTATCATGAAATATTATGAAAATATTGTGAAATCATGGAATATAATTAATATTATGAAATTTCATAATGGGCTTGGCTTAATGGGCTTTGATATGGATTAGTGCAAAATGTGATAAAAAGGAGGAAGCAAGGATTGAACCTTGAACCTCCTAGTTGCACTCAACATGTCATAACCAATGAACCAAGCAATGTTTCTTGTAGAGGGAATAAGAAACATGCTTGTTAAAAGCTAGGGAGGTGAAGAGACATGTCTTTTCATGAGAAAAGTATAAATAAGGGAAGTTGGAATAACTTCCTCTTTCTCTTCTTCTTCCTCCCCTCATCACCGAAATTCTCTTCTTCTCCCTCTCCATTTTCGAAAAGTAAACCCTAGGGTTTTAACCCTAGGGAATTGGAAGGAAGAAGAACCCTTTAAGGTTCTTGCCTTCTACTAGGGCCAAGATTGCTAAGAGAAGGCAAACAAAGGAAATACTCACCTTCCTTCAACCAAGGGCACCTTAAGATCTTAGAGAAGTAGAAATCAAGCGAAAGGATGTAAGTATCCTCTCGCCTGCAGTGTAATGGTTTATGCATGTTTTCCTTGTGTTCTTGTTTTCGAAAATGGGAGTTCCTCCCTTATAAGACTTTCGGCCACCACCATGAAATAGGTTTTGGTTGCTTCTTGATGCATAAGGATATCCCTAGGAACTTAGGGTATGGATGTATGTTGTTTTCCAAATTTTTGAGAGGACACAAATTAGGGTTTGGTACCCTACATGTTTCGGCCAAGAGGGAATAAGCAAGGGCTTTTGGGTTGGTTGCTATCCTATTGTGTTCCCATGATTAGTATTGTAGATAAAGTATTTGTGTAAATGTTTGTGTAAAGATTGGATGTCAAAAACCTAGCCTACCCTACCCTACAAGTTTCGGCCAAGGCAATGAATTAGGGTCAAGGAGAGTTGAATTATCCTAGAAAATATTCATGCTTAGTGTATGGTGTGATATTGTATACAAGATGTTTGTATCATTGTTGTGTGAATGATTAATGCAAAAGTCCTAATATTTCCCTACTCTTGATGTTTCGGCCAACCCACTAGGACTAGGGTTTGTAAAGGTCAAACTACCCTATGATATATGTTTATGGTTGGGGATGATCATATGTATATGTATGTGGTGTTAAATGGAAGGGTTGATATGTAAACCTTAATTGTTAGCATGCTATGATATGTTTATGTATGAGGTGTTTGAATGAATGTATGTGTGAATATTTAGTTCAAACCCTAATTTTCCCTATACTTAAGTTTCGGCCAACCCTAGAAGGACTAAGGTTTAGGGTTGTATAATTATCTCATGATATGCTTTATGTTTAATAAGTTGCATGAATAATATGTGAAGGCTAAACTACCCTACGGGATATGATTATGTTTAGCAAAATAATATGTATATGCATGTATGAAATATGATGTATGTATGAACATGTATGGAATATGATATATGTATGAACAAGAATGAAATATGAGGTATGTATAAACATGTATGAAATATGATGCATGTATGAACAAGTATGAAATATGATGTATGTATGAACATGTGTGAAATATGATGTATGTATGGACATGCATGAAATATGATGTATGTATGAGCATGCCTTATAGCCCATGGGGCACACTTATGAAATTGCATGTGATATGTTAAAATGCTTGAAGGGATACTCAAATAAGTATGGGATCAAGAGCACCCCTTATGTTGTGTGGTGTGTCCCTACGGGATCATGAGCACCCTTGAAGAGTGGTGTGTCCCATAAGAGTGAATATAGAGTATTCCTTAGCATATATGTAAAAGCATGATAAGTATTTTACTTTTTAAGTTGTGTAACCGACTCGTAAGGGGGTCGTTAAATAAATCCGGGGTGCATGTTAACGTGGCTCCGGTAGGACGGAAGGGTCCTGCTCTAATGACTTTGTGGCTCGCTACCCCAATTCATTAGGGAACGCGCAATAGTTCCGCGCGATAGTTGGTACACAACAGGGCCCAATATAATATGGATGTATTTTTAAGTAATACCATTATGGAATTGTTTTGAAAACATTCATTGAAAGCATTTGTTATATGTGAAGAGTATGCTTATGGTACTTGATACTGCATGCTTAGAAACTTAGATGTTTAATATGCTTTGATGAACTTATACTTATGATTGATTATGTGTACATGTTATATTCTTTCGCACGGATTTTGCGAGTATGACAGGATCCTTACTAAGCATTGTGCTTACTAGTTTATGTGTTGTCTTATGCTGCAGATAACACTTAAATGGAAGGAAGAGGCAGGAGGCTGAAGATGTGTGGGGTGGTGGCTCGGGAAGAAAGATTTCTATATCTACATATTTATGCTTATGTTATGCTCCTTGACAATGAATGATAGTGATTAGGATTGATATTGCATGATAATAGTTACACTTGGAATTTTCATATACTTGATTTATTGGATTATATTATGGTGTGAAATAATATGTGAACCTATCATGTTATATAATGTCACTTAATAATTTTTGCAAGCATGCTTAGTACCTAGTTCTCTTAAGTACTTGCATTGTTGTTTTAATGTCATGCTAGGAGATAGAAATAGAAAAAAAAAATATATTACTATATGATTGAATGTACGTAACCCCGCCTTGAGGGTAGATATAAGGGCGGGCGTTTCATATGCTACTAACAATTTTCCTAAGTGTCTCATGTCTAAAGAAGAAGAAGGGTGATTGTGGCACCGAAGACTTGGGCACACCAACATGAGGAACATTACAAGAGTCGCAAAGGATGTAACGCCCGTAAAATCCTCTCAATATTATTTTTTAAAATATTGATCATGCCTATATGGATTCTTGAGTAACATATGAATACTAGCATGAACCTTAGCATGATTTCTTATATAGATTAAAAAGCTAAGTACTAATGGGTCTTACATGGGCTCTTCTAGTACCATGGCTATTAGGGGACCTTAGGTAGAATTTTAACATAGATAGGAATGAATTCCAATTAGGAATATTAGCATAACTCTTGATGGGCTCTTATGTGGGCCTTGCCAAAAACAAGAGTAAATGGGATAAAAAAAAGTGCATGCACTAAGGATTTAACTTGGACCTAGGATAGAGGCAAAGCCTCATCATGCATGTACTAACCAATTCACCTAGCAAGGGAGTGCTAGTGGAAAAGGAAGAAGATTTTAGTTAAGGCTAAGGGAAGTGAAGAGTCACCATGAGAGGAGGCACCATGCCCCTTCACTTGCCCTTCATTTAGTATAAAAAGGTTAGATGAGAAGTGAAGTGGCTTAAGTTACTTTTCTTCCACCAAGGCTCTTCCTCTTCTCTCTTCTTCCTCCTCCTTGCTCCTTCTTGCCGAGACCCACAAAGGAAGTTTTCCCCTTTGAAAACTTCACAAGAAGACTCCCTCTTGAAGATCTAAGTTTTCTACAAGGCTACAAGGGCAAGGGGTATTCTAAGATCAAGAAAGTTTTCTTTTGTTTCTCTATTCAAGGTTGATAACCAAGATAAAGAGATGTAAGACTCCCTCACCTGTGGTATAATAGTTTTTATGTAGTCTATCATGACTTATGTTTTTGTTTAGGATCTATGTTGAGAAAACTATGGATTTAGGGTTTTCTAGGGTTTCGGCCAAAGCATGTTTTGGGGTTTGGGATCATGTTAAGACCTCACTTATACTTCCTGATGCTTTCTCATGATATAATAAGAATGGATTGTGAGTTGTGGAATTTTTGAAGCACCAAAAAGCCCTTAGTAACTTTCGGCCACCCTCCCCTTTCCATGGTTAGGATTAGATCTAACCCTCCATGCATGTTTATTATGTTTCCCTATGATACAATGGATGTTAATTGTGAATTATATGAATTTTACATGCCCTTGTGATCCCTCTAGGGTTTCGGCCAAGACTCAATTTAGGACTAGGAATTAGGGTTAGCTCCAATCATGTATTCTAATGGCTTCCTATAGCATTGTATGTATTGTATGAGCTTTACTTTACTTATGGTACCTCGCATGTTGCTTGAATAATGGGATCTCCCTTCTTCCAACTTTCGGCCAAGCACCTCAACTAGGGTTTGGGTTGGGTTAGGGTTTCAAGAATACTTGTTTATGGCTTATTATGATGTAGATATATGTTCAAGCATGTTGTATGAATTTTATTATGCCTAAACCCTAACTTTATGTATCATGCATCATGATCTTGTATGCTTATGTTATGTGCCATGTTTTAGTAGATTTTATTCTTGAATGTTCTAAACCATATACCATGAACACATGTGTTGTGAAGTAGGCCTCATGTTTAGGTAGAATTATGCATGTATTAGGTTAAATGCCTTGAACATATGTATTATGATAGATACATGGTTATGTAGATCTATGCATGTTTTATGTTGAATGTCATAAACCTATGTAGTATGTATCATGTTCATATGGATCCTACCCATGCATGCTTTATGATAGATACCATGATCATGTATGCTATGTGATATGTACCATGTATGTAATGCATGCTTACCTTATGTACCATGATCATGCAAGCTTCATGAACTAAGATGATGTTTATGCTTTAGGGCCTAATTATGTATGTATGTCATACCTTATGAATGAAGATGATGAATGAAGATAATGTTTATGCCTTTAAGGCATAATGATGTTATGCATTAAGTATGAATGATGAAATGCTAAGTATGCTTTATGTCATGCTTCATATAATAAGATCATGTTTATGTCTTTAAATATGCAATGTATGTTCTATGAATGATGAAGCATGTGAAACTATTTTACTTTATGAATGGGCTTGTACCGAACCGAAGTAAGGGTCCAAGGGATGGGCTCCTTATGAAAGCCTCGGTTCTGGACTACCGTAGCTGTCCACGGTTCTGGGACTACCGCAGCTGTCCAACAGAGATGGGCTCCTTATGTTAGCCTCGGTGATGGACTACCGTAGCTGTCCCTAGGTTGAAGGTAACCTAGTACCTTAGTAGGTCGAGACTAGCTACCTCATATTTACTTAGGAATGCGTGCAAATGATGATGTATGTATGTGGTACAAGCCGGGGCCCCCATGATGTTATGTTTATGTTTAAGTATTTATAATTATGATTTTCAAATAAGCATCCTTATGTTATGTGCATTTGACTCATGCATTCACTCATGTTATGCATCTATGTCATGTCAAGTATGTTATATGCTTATGTTTATGTCACGAATTATGTCATGTCAAGTATGTTATATGCTTATGTTTATGTCAAGAATTATGTCATGTCAAGTATGTTATATGCTTATGTTTATGTCAAGAACTTCTCTATGTTAAGAATGTTATGTGTCCTTTATTTTATGTGACGTATGTTTTAGTGAGTAGGAAAGAGTCTTACTAAGCCTATGTGCTTATAAGTTTTATTTCCTTATACCGCAGATCAAGCAAGAGGATACTAAGCTATGGGAAGCAGCAGGAGGGGCAAGTGTGTGTGTGTGGCAGTGACTTGGCAAAAGAAAAGAAAAGATCCTATTACCCATAATTGTCACATGTCTTATGTTTTGCATTATCAACTCTAGTTTCATGCTATGCTTTATGATGGTTTTCCTAAGAACAACTTCTTATGTTTGCATTGTTAACTTTAGTTCCATGCTACACTTTATGTTGGTTTTAAGCTCGATGGTAGGTTAAGTTATGTATAATGCAAGCATGTTCAAGAATATTATGTCTTACATGTTATGTCTTATTCTTTTTTATGTTATGACAATGCTAAGTTTACCAAGTAACCATGTTTAAGAATGATAGCTAAGACATGTTTACATGATTCAAGTGTTAGTTGCATGGTTTAAACGCACATGTATAAAGTTTTAAATTATTCCGCCGCATTAAGATGTCCATATGCATGTATGTATATTAGCGTAGCGCCGCCTCTCGCCCACACCGTAGGGCCGGAAAGGCAGGCGTTACAAAGGAGGAGTTGGTGAAGGGGCTCCCTATGATCAAGTATGAGAAGACTAGATTGTGTGATGCATGTCAAGAGGGTAAGCAATCAAAATCATCACACAAAGGTAAAACCCTAACCACCACTACTTTACCTTTAGAGCTTTTGCATATTGATTTGTTTGATTGCCATAGTACTCCCTCACTAGTAGGGAGTAAATATTGTTTAGTTATTGTAGATGATTTTTCAAGGTTTACGTGGGTATTCTTTTTGAAATATAAGGACGATACCTTAGAAATCTTTATAGGGTTTAGTAAGAGGGTAGAAAATGAAAAACACCTCAAAATTAACCGAATTAGGAGTGACCACGGTGGGGAGTTCCAAAACTCAAGCTTCTCACAATTTTGTGTAGAAAATGGGTATAAGCATGAATTTTCATGCCCAAGGACTCCTCAACAAAATGGTGTAGTAGAGAGGAGAAATAGAGCCCTACAAGAAGCTGCTAGGACAATGCTTAATGCATACTCTCTTCGTAGCTATTTTTGGGCCGAAGCGGTTAATACCTCTTGTTACATTCAAAACCGGATTTTGGTACATAGGTTTTTAGGCAAAACACCATTTGAGTTGTGGAATGGGAGAATTCCACAAGTCCATTATTTTAGAGTCTTTGGGTGTAAAGTGTACATTTTGAACACCAATGATGACCTAAGGAAATTTGAGTCAAAAGTCGATGAGGGAATTTTTGTTGGTTATTCATCCACTAGTAGGGGTTATAGGGTGTACAACAAAACGACAAAAGTAATTGAGGAGTCCTCAAATATTGATTTTGATGAATCTACACATACTTACCCTAGGAAAGCCGGGAGCAGATCCCCTGGTCCGCATTTTAGTGGACCAGGGGATGGTCCACTCCCAATTGCGGCCGGATCACGATCGTGATCCGGCCACAATTTGTTGCAATCTCTTCTAGGGTTCATCGTGCACCCCAGGTTATAATTTAGGTTCGAACGGATGGCCGGAGGCCACCCGACGGCCTAAACCCTAAATTCTAAACCCTAAACCCCAAACCCTAAATCTTTCATCGTGACCTTCGGGTGGCCTCCGGCCACCCGCCCGAACCCAAACTATAACCTGAGAGGCACGGTGAATCCTAGAAGGGACTGCAACAAATTACGGTCAGATCGCGATCGCTATCCGGCCGCAATTGGGAGTGGACCATCCCCTGGTCCGCAAAAATGCGGACCAGAGGATCTGAGCTGAGGAATGCCTCAATTGATAAAGACATAGAGGAATATCAACCCCTTGCCCAAGGAATCCAAGACCTACATTTGGAGGGCAATGATCAAGGGGGAGGAAGAAGTCAACTAGAGGATGAGGATGATCATGTAGTCAATGAACCTATAACCTCTAGGCCCTTAAGGCATCATTAAGATCACCCCATTGACCAAATAGTGGGTGATGTCACTCAAGGGGTAAGGACTAGGTCCCATTTTAGAAACCAAAGTAGTCAAATTGCCTTGATCTCTCAATTAGAACCTAAATCTATTGATGAGACATTAGGTGATGTTGATTGGGTCTTAGTCATGCAAGAAGAGCTAAATCAATTTGAGAGAAATGAAGTTTGGGAGTTGGTTCCTAGGCCCAATGATTGCATTATTATAACCACAAGATCGGTGTTTAGGAACAAACTAGATGATCAAGGCAAAATCACTAGGAACAAGGCTAGGTTGGTAGCTAGGGGATTTAACCAAGTTGAGGGACTAGACTATGATGAGACCTATGTCCCCGTAGCTAGATTAGAGTCCATTAGAATTCTAGTAGCCTATGCCGCTCACATGGGTTTCACACTTCACCAAATGGATGTGAAGTCGGTATTCCTTAATGGGGTAATTAAGGAAGAGGTTTATGTAGAACAAACCCCGGGGTTTGACGACCCAAACTATCCTAGGCATGTTTACAAATTGAGAAAAGCCTTGTATGGATTGAAACAAGCTCCCCGGGCTTGATGTGAAAGGCTTTCTTCATTTCTAGTGTCTAAGGGTTTTAGGAGAAGAACAATTGAACCTACTTTGTTTCTAAAATCTAAGGATAAGGATATATTTGTTGCCCAAGTGTATGTAGATGATATTATCTTTGAGTCAACAAATAAGGAAATCCTACATGAGTTCATTAAGAGTATGGAACATGAATTTGAGATGAGCTTAGTAGGAGAGTTAACCTTCTTTTTAGGTCTTCAAGTTAAGCAAACAAATGAAGGGATATATGTATTTTAAACTAAATATGCTAGGGAAATGCTAAAGAAGTTTGGACTTTAAAATACTAAGGTAGCATCTACCCCTATAGGAACGAATGTGAAAATGGATAGTGATAGTGAAGGGAAAATGGTAGACTCAAAACAATATCGAAGCATGATTGGTAGCTTATTGTATCTAACTGCTAGTAGACCCGATATACTTTTTGCAGTAGGTATGTGTGCAAGATATCAATCATGTCTCAAAGAGTCCCATTTGGTTGTAGTGAAGAGGATCCTAAGGTATGTTAGAGGCACTCTCAATGTTGGGTTGTGGTATCCTAGAACCCCAAATGTTGATCTTATTGGATACATCGACTCGGACTATGTGGGGTGTAAGCTAGATAGGAAGAGTACTAATGGAGGGTGTCAATTCCTTGGGTCTTCCTTAGTTAGTTGGAGTAGTAGGAAACAACCATGTGTTTCCCTATCAACAACGGAAGCCGAATATGTGGCAATGGGTGGTTGTGTTTCCCAAATACTTTGGATCATGCACACCTTAGAAGATTATGAGTTACATTATTCCAAGGTCAAAGTCTTGTGTGATAATGTAAGTACAATCAATTTGACTAAGAATCCGGTTCACCATTCTAGAACAAAACACATTGAAGTGAAGCATCACTTCATTAGGGACCATGTGGCAAAGGGAGACATAGACTTACACTATGTTGAGTCAAAGTCAAACCTTGCCGACATTTTCACCAAGCCTCTTCATGAATCAGAATTTACATTCTTAAGAAGAGACCTTGGTATATGTTTTGTAGAAGTCTAGGATGAACCTTGGGGTAATACAATAGGAAGGTGGTGCTTGATCCATTAGGATGATACAATTGATTCACTTGTGTTTGTGGCATAATGTTGGGTCATTAAAAAGTATCAAAATATCAAAACTAGACCAACCATGGGGAAAGCAAATGTTTAATCAATGGACACTTTACCCAAAGATCATGGTTGGACATTTTAAACATTTGAAAACCATTTCATGTCTTATATGTTTTGCCATAAGCTTAAAAGATATTTGATTGCAAAACTAGGTTGAAATGTTGATACTTGCTTAGTGGTTTTCAACAATTTTGAACGTTGGTCAAAAGTAAGCATGTTTGAAATTTTATATGGACTGATATTTTTTCTTGATAGAGTATATTATTTCAAACATGCCTGTAATTTTTTACTAATTTTAGAATTTTTTGGAATTTTTTGGATGTTTCTGAAATTCGGCTCAGAAGCTGAAAAATGGCATTGACAGAGTATCTTGGGGCAGTCGACTGGCACGCCTAAGTTCAGATTCTGAGATTTTTTTCAGAAATCGATGTCTCTCTCTTTTGATGCCATGGGTTAGGGTTGCTTGAGACAATCATTTTGATGGTGTCAAAGGGGGAGAATGGATGGTTTAAGTTAGATTTTTGACTTAAAATGGGTGGTTTAAGTTAGTTGTTTAACTTAAATCTTGGAGTATGATTGAAAATTAGAAATGGATAAAGGCATAGGATAAGGGGGAGGGTACCTCTTAGATTTTACTATGTCTTATACTCTTAATTGCTATTGCTTGCTGTTAAGTTAGGTTTGGAACTTAACTTTGATTATGAGTAGAATTGAAAATGGGAGAAAACATGGATTAAGGGGGAGGTTACCTCTTAGGTTTTTCATATGTCTTATGTTTTTCAATTGCTACTGTTATTTACTTTGTTGACTGGTATTTTATCCCTAAACTTAAACATATTGTCACACATCAAAAAGGGGGAGATTGTTGAGGCAATCGGCCCAAGAATGATCGGGAAGATCATGGTTTTGATGTGTGTGCCAATAAGTTTAAGGTTAGGGTGTTGTGTTGTATTTAATATGTGTGATTGAGTTTGCAGGACTTGGAGAATCATACTTGGAAAACATATCCGAGGGACGAGAGCCGAGGGAGGAGAGCTCCAAGGGCAAGCCGGGAAGTGGACTTCAAGGGCACACGTGAAGGGTGGCATGGAGGCAAGCCAAGGAAGGCTTGTGTGTGCATCCGATGGATGATAGCCAGAGGAAGAAGACTTCAAGGGTGAGCCAAGGGAGCACGTGAAGGAGAGTGTTTTGAGAGGTTGTAAGTGAGAATGGAGGCTGGGCAGTGATAACCGTTTTAGTTGTGTTACAGTTTCAATTAATTTTCTCGTTTCAAGCAATTTTGTAGTAATAGTTGAACTGAATCGTCTCTCAAGGACCCAATATGATGCATGCACTTCTTTGGTCTATAGAAAGTCATAAATTGCAGAAAAATGGAAACTAGATAAACAAAACATGTTTTCTTGGGTTTTGAGGATAACAAAGCAATTGAACTTAGCTACTAACTTCTACCTAATAGCCTTAACTACTTGGAGTTGAAGTACTAAGCTAATTAAATGTAGAGGACAGCAAAAGAACACTCACAAACAGGAAAATTCAGCAAGGATTCATCTAAAACTCCTGACTAGAAGGCAATCGATTTCATCCTCAAGCACATGCGTGATTTGAGCAATTCAACAAGCATCTTGCATTCAAGTAGTAAAAGGTTGAAACATGGAAAAATTTCTACAAAGGCGAGCTGTAAAACTAGGAAACTAAGTTGGAAACTTTGATACTGAGCTGGAAATAGGAAACTAAGATGGGAATTACAGTTCTAAACTGGAAAATAGCAGAAATTCGAAAGCAATTGAAAGGGAATTGCAGATTTTGTTCTACAGCAAGTAAGCACGAAGAAACATGTAAAAGAAAGCTGAAATTGGTTGTCCGGTGGAAGAAACTCTGCTCCGATGAAGCCGATCGCTTCCCAGCCGGAGTAGAAGAGGAAATGGGTCGTGGAGTCGATGAAGAAGGCCTCTCCAAGCTGCTGATCAGAGAAGAAACCCCTCTCCCATCGCTGCTTGACCGAAGAGCTTCCCTCCTTCTCCTTGGCTGCGTGTGTGCGTGAGATTCCCTCTTTGGCTGCCCTAGCTTCCTTTTCTACCTCTCCTTTCCACCCTTGATTTCCTTTGATGAGTGGCCGAGATTACTTGCAAGAAAGCTCCATCAATTTTAGTGCTAGATCCAAGTGGAGGGTTGTGATGCTCGAGTTCTTCCCGATCCCTCTGGATAGCTACTGATCGGGCTGGATGAACACTGATCGGACTGGATGACCCCTGATCGGACTGAGGACCGATCAGGCACCTCCCTGATTGGTCTGAGGACTGATCAGGATGTGATCAGTAGCTGAAGTTTGGAGTTCGTCTGTGCCAGCCTCTTCTGATCGGTCATGGGACCGATTAGACTTTCCCTGATCGGATTAGAGACCGATCAGGGCACCAACAGAATGAATTTGGAGCCTGATGTCATTCTTTATGGATCCATCCTGCTTTGGATGTGCCCTTTTGATCCGATGATGCATAAGCTGTCCAAAAAGCAAATAAAATGAAATATGAGTGTAAAAATACAGGAAAATTAATTAACCAATGAAAATGCATCCTATTAATAATTATGCATCATTTCATAAACAAATACACCCCAGAGCCCCAAATTTCCTCACTAATTACACAAAATTTATCCATCAAATTGCCAATTATCACTCCCCCACACCTATTCTTTGCACGTCTCAAGCAAAAAGAAAATCAAGTTTATTGACTCAAGCAAGTTTACCTAGCATGGAGGAAATCACATAGTGGTAATTATTCATGATCATCAAGTATTTTGGAACCAAGTCCCATCAATTCCAATCTCACACTAGCCAACTGGTAGTGGTGAATTCATCCAAGTCAATAGATCAAACATGAAACTCGCATAGAACTATCCGTAACTCTCATAACTCAATAAGTAGTGGAGTTCCACTCAAGAATCATTATGCTTCTTCACTATCATAAGCTTGCTCACCCCCTAATTTTCACCAAAAGAATGCATGTGATACATACAATAAGTAGAGCTTATTAATGGATAAGATGAAACTATAGGGAAAGTAAACAAGAAGAAAAATTCTTTTCTATTAAGTGGAGAATTTAGTGGGACAAAGAAAATGGAAACATTAGATGATAGAACTTGACGAATTAGTTAGCTCGTATGTGAACTCATCTTATTATCCCCATTTAAGCAAATGCTTCTGATCGGATTGATTGTATCTGATCGAACTGATGAGAAACATTACTGAATGTTCTGCTCCGTTCTGTGCCACTTTGTTGATCGGTCAAGGGACCGATCCAGTTACCTTCTGAACGGTCTGGAATGCCTCTGATCGATCTGAGCTACCTCTAATCGGTACTCCCTGATCGGTTTGAAGACCGATCAGGGTCTAATCAAAATGGATTTGCAGAGTTCTGAAACTGTCGTCTGCCTGATTTCTACTTCTTCCAATCACTAACTCACTTTTAAATTCAATTGGCTACTTGTCCACCACTTCAACTCAGAAAACTAAGGGGGCGTTTGGTTTACGTTTTCCAGCTTGTTTTTCATTTTCATTTTCTGTAGAAAATACATTTTTTTTAGAAAACATGTTTAGTTTACATTTTCCAGCTTTGTTTTCTAGAAAAAAACATAGCATTTTCTGGAAAAATAGAGAATGAAATAAAGTCATTTTCCAGAAAATGAGAAAATGCAGTTTTCTGAAAAATGAAAATGGAAAATGGAATAAACCAAACGCCCCCTAACCACTTCAGTAGCTCTTCCAAATGTTTCTTGCAGCTTTGAAGATTCCAAACTTGTAAAGTTTCTGCAAAGTTTATAATTCAGAAATTTCAGCAACTTCTTCACTTCTCATTCAGTTTTTCTTGCTAACTAAGCAAGCTTCTTAGGGAAATACAAAGTAGGTCAATGTCCTATGATAATGGAGACATTTTTATGTGCTCTTTGAATGCAGCAAATTCAACTTATTTCTGGAATAATCCAATGAACGTACCAATAATCCAAATTTGCATCTACCAAAGACTTTCCACTCATCGAATGACTATCTTAATCCATTGTTTCTCAAGAACCCACAACAGCAGTAAGATAAGTGTATCTTCCCAATTTTACATGAAGTAAACCACCATAAACGATAAGAGCACAAGTATATGATGGATCGCTTCGGCGTGCTAGAGGGGGAGGGGGGTGAATAGCACTTTTTCGTTTTGATCTCTACATGTCGTTAGCGTAGCGGAAACAATAATATGTAAAAGAAAATGAGTACAATGCTAACAACAAGAGTTACTTGGTATCCACCCAGATGGGTGACTAATCCAAGGATCCACGCCACGCACCACTTCCACTATGAAAAATCTCCTTCAGGTGGAGAAACCTTTACAGTGGTGATCTTCCTCTTTACAGAATGTAGTAGTATGAGAGAGGAAGTAGAAGACACTTTTCAGACGAGCAACACTTCGTTGTCGTACGGAATTGTACCGCTCACATGCAAAAAGGTGCTTCTTTTATAGATGAATAGGACAAACTTGCAGTCTGTCCAGCACCGCACCAGTCGACTGCCCCTGGGGCAGTCGACTGGCCTAGCATTAATTGCTAGCCAATGACTATTTTTCGGGGTATACCAGTCGACTGCCCCAAGGGTAGTCGACTGGTCCGAGGCTGAAAACTCTCTGTGAGTTTTGGCAGTCGACTGCCCTGCCTCTCAGCTTAGTCCCAGCCACTTCGAACATTCTCCTTCACGTATGCCTTCAGGTCTGCTCCCCTGGTTTGTCTCTTGAAGTCCTCTTCCTCTGGCTATCGTCCCTCAGAGCACGCAAGCCTTCCCTTGGCTTGCCTCCATGCCACCCTTCACGTGTGCCCTTGAAGTCCACTTCCCGGCTTGCCCTTGGAGCTCTCCTCCCTTGGCTCTCGTCCCTCGGATATGTCCACCATGTGTGATTCTCCAAGTCCTTCAAACTCAATCACACACATCAAATATAACATAACACTCTAACCTTAAACATATTCACACACACACACATCAAAACCATGATCTTCCAATCATTTAAGGGTCGATTGCCTCAACAATCTCCCCCTTTTTGATGTGTGACAATATGTTTAAGTTTAGAGATAAATAACAGCCAATAATAGCAATAGAAAAAGATAGCAATTGAAAAAGCATAAGACATAGTAACCCTAAGAGGTAACCTCCCCCTTAATCCATGTCTTCTCCCATTTTCAATTCTAATCATAATCCAAGTTAAGTTTCCACTTAACACTAAACATCATTAAGAATGTAAGACATATCCAAACCTAAGAGGTAATCTCCCCCTTAATCCATGTCTTCTCCCCATTTTTAATCATTCAAGGTCTAAGTGGGAAAGAAAACCTTAAACCATCCATTCTCCCCCCTTTGACACCATCAAAATGATTGCCTCAAGCAACCAAACCCTATGGCATCAAATGGGAGAAAATTTGTTTTCTAAAAATTCTCACAGTAGCTGAAAATAAACGTGCCAGTCGACTGCCCATGGGGCAGTCGACTGATACGCTATCAATCAGAATTTTTAGGTTTTCTGTCGAAATTCAGAAACTTCCAGAAAAATTCATAAAATTCCAAAAATTCTAAAAATTTGCAGACATGTTTGAAATGATATACTCTATCAAGGAAAAATATTAGTTCATATAAAATTTTAAACATGCATGACTTTTGATAAAAACTCAAAATTCTTGAAAACCACTAAGTTTTGTATCAAACTTGAAATATAATTTTGCAATCCTGTATCTTTTAAAAATATGGCAAAGCATATAAAATATAAAATGATTTTCAAAGTTTTAAAATGTTCAACTATGATCTTTGGGCAAAGTGTCCATTGATTAAACACTTGTCTTCCCCATAGTTGGTCTAAATTTCATATTTTGATACCTTTAATGATTCAACAATATGCCACAAGCACAAGTGAATCAAATGTATCACCCTAATGGATCAAGCACCCTTTTACAAATCTAATGTCTTAAAGTTCATCCTACACTTCCACAAAACACATTCCAAAGCCTCTTCTTAAGGATGTAAACTCCGATTCGGGAAGAGGCTTGGTAAAGATGTCGGCTAGGTTCGACTTTGATTCAACATAGTGTAGTTCTATGTCTCCCCTTGCCACATGGTCTCTAATGAAGTGATGTTTCACTTCAATGTGTTTTGTCCTAGAGTGGTGAACCGGATTTTTGGTCAAGTTGATTGTACTTACATCATCACACAAGACTTTGACCTTGGTATAATGTAACTCATAATCCTCTAAGGTGTGCATGATCTAAAGGAGTTGGGAAACACACCCACCCATTGCCACATATTCCACCTCCGTTGTTGATAGGGCAACGTATGGTTGTTTCCTACTACTTCAACTAACTAAGGAAGACCCAAGGAATTGATACCCTCCACTAGTACTCTTCCTATCTAGCTTACAACCTGCATAGTCCGAGTCTGTGTATCCAATTAGATCAACACTAGGGATTCTAGGATACCAAAGTCCGACATTGAGGGTACCTTTGACATACCTTAGGATCCTCTTGACTACAATTAAATGGGACTCTTTGGTACAAGATTGGTACCTAGCACACATACCTACCGCAAAAAGTATATCAGGTCTACTAGCGGTTAGGTATAGTAAGTTACCAATCATGCTCCTATATTGTTTAGAGTCTACCATTTTCCCTTCAAGGTCACTATCCATTTTCACATTGGTTCTTATAGGTGTAGATGCTAATTTAGCATTTTCTAAACTAAATTTCTTTAACATTTCCTTAGCATATTTGGTTTGAAAGACATGTGTACCTTCATTAGTTTGTTTAACCTGAAGTCCTAAAAAGAAGGTTAGCTCTCCTACAAGACTCATCTCAAATTCATCTTCCATCCACTTGATGAATTCTTGTAAGAAGTCATTATTTGTTGACCCAAAAATGATATCGTCTACATAGACTTGGGCAACAAATATGTCCTTATCCTTAGATTTTAGGAACAAAGTAGGGTCAATTGTTCCTCTCCTAAACCCCTTAGACACTAGAAATGAAAAAAGCCTTTCATACCAAGCTCGGGGAGCTTGTTTCAATCCATATAAGACTTTTCTTAATTTGTAAACGTGTCTTGAATAATTAGGGTCCTCAAACCCGGGGGGTTGCTCTACATAAACCTCTTCCTTAATGATCCCATTAAGGAATGCCGACTTCACATCCATTTGGTGAAGTGTGAAACACATGTGAGCGATATAGGTGTTGGGACCGGGTGCATGTCGACAAGGATACGGGTTCGTAAAATTTTAAATTTTTACGTGCAGCGGAAGAATTAGCATAAAATAATTTCTTAAATTATTTTAACCACGTATCTAGCATGCAACCTTATGATGTGTTGACATAATCATAAATTAAAACATTGCGGAAAAGTAAACTAATTTACTTTGTACCTCGCGTAACTCGAAGAAAGGGACGAGATCCAACCGTAGCGTCCCTTGGAAGCTTCGCCTCTATTCGCGTCCACGCCGAGTTCTCTTCGGGATGACTTCGCAAAGTCACGAGTTTTGTGCCGACGAGAACTACTAGATTCTCTATAGGCACAACAAGAAAGATCAAGAGAGGAAAGGGAAACTAACCACCAAGAAAACGGAATCGAATTCCGGGAAGAGAGGAGTCGCTATCCGCTTCTTCTTCTTCTTGTTTCGTTTCTCCTTCTTCTTGAAGCTCACGGCAACCTTGCTTGGTGTTGATAGGGTGCGCCGGCCCTAGCAAGGAAAGTGGGAGCCGACCCTAATTCTCCAAGAAGGTTGCCGGCCCTAAAGGAAAGGAGAGGGAGAAGAGAATAAGAGAGAGGGAGAGAGGAATTTACTAATCTCTATTAGTAATCTGTAATAAGGGCTTGCCTTTGGTTCTTTTATATAGTAGCAACTCCTTTGCTAAGTCTCCCTCTTAACGGAATTAACGGAATTAGTTATAAGAAATTTATCTTATAAATTTTCTTATTAATTATTCCGTTTAAGTCGAGTCTTATTATAACTAATTTATAATAAAACAAATTTTTCTTCTCTTTAAATTATGGAATAAATTTTATAAGAAATTTATAAACTTTCTTATTATGGAAAAATCAATTTATAATTAATTTTTATAAAATTAAAATAAACCAATTCATGGATTATTTTAACTTCCAAAAAAAGAATAAATTTCTACAAATTTATTTATATAAATTTCTTTATACAAATTTATTTATCCATAATTTATAAAATAAATCGCGCTAGATCTATTTTATTAATTAAACCAAATAAATTGATTTAATCCCCTTTAATGGCCGGCCACCCAAGGAGGGTTAACACCCTCTTTGGCCGGCCAAAACCAACCCGAACCGATCACGAATTAAACTCATTTAATTCGCCCAAAAAGCCTTCAAAAGACTTAGCCATTTTTTTTGCTTCCATTGCGCCTCTGATTAACTCAGATTCGACTTATTTCTCTTGATCGGAAAATCCAATTTTCAACTCGTTTTAAATCCGTCAGATTACTCGTAGTGCGTGTGACTAAATAGACTTTCGATTTATGTTGGCCGTCTATAATCAACCAATTATAGAACGATCATGAGTGGCACCTAGTAGTACATCATGATCTCCAATTAATCGAAAGATCAACGGTTTGACCTCAGAAGAAATTATTCTGAAACCCTTCAGCAGCTCTAATGAATCGTGCCACATTCCCTTCACCACCTTATACCCACTTGGTTCAGGACACGGTCTATGGTGTCAGTCCCCACTAGGCTGACTACGTCACACCTAGCCCAAGTAGTTTCTTTCTCGTCCTTTGGATTTCTAATTACTCTCATGTATTTAAGAGACTCACACTCTTAACATGATATACTCTGGCCAGAGGTTTTGAGTAACAATCCGACGATAGGCCTGGGTATACATCTCCTCGCAAGGAGTGGTGAATCCTTTGTAGGCTGTTCAAACATCTTCGGGCACTTCGGCTCATACCCAATCATCCTGGGTCCACACCTCCTTGGAGATGCTTGCTTAAGATGTTAAAGTATAAGTCTCCATGACCAAGATGACTTGAACACCGCAAGTCAAAGGAACATCGCACTTAAGCTGCAGTAAGAACTTCATTGACATATCTTTATAGATAACCATATGAAGTTTTACAGCTAGTCACTCCAATAACTAGTTCCCTTAACTAGCATCCATGTTTATCTCCGGACATCCCAATGTCACCAGCCAGTGAAAATCAGCTGATTAGAGAATAACCCATGCTAGTCTCAACAGAATTGATAATGTCCATTTTTATCAATTCATCGACTAGGGATATTTTCAATACTTCACATTTGCACATTAGAGATAATCACTAGTTGTGATCCCATCACAAATTCTCTTATGCTGTGAGTTGTATTGCGGACATTCAGTAGATGAGTTTAAGATCCCAATCAAATACACAAAACATGTATACTCAAATAGTGAATTATCATTTATTAATATAAATGTTTACATCATAAGGTGATTGCCTTAGGACACTTCTCTCATATCACTAACAAACTCCCACTTGGCCTAATGCCAATCGCTACGGTATCCAATACCATAGGCTCTAACATGTCCCTCAAACTTGTTTTGAGGCAAGGCCTTAGTTAAAGGATCCGCTATATTCCTTTCAGTGGGAACCCTCTCAATTTGTATGTCATTCCTACTTATAATCTCTCTGATCAGATGATAGCGTCGAAGCACGTGTTTGGATCGCTGATGAGACCTTGGTTCCTTCGCTTGTGCAATAGCTCCATTGTTGTCACAGTAAACCGGCACTGCTTCATCAATGGTTGGAACCATACCAAGTTCTGAGACAAACTTCTTGATCCAAACTGCTTCCTTTGCTGCTTCCGAAGCTGCGATATATTCCGCTTCCGTGGTAGAATCCGCTACGGTGTCTTGTTTGGAACTTTTCCAACTTACTGCGCCTCCATTCAAAGTAAATACGTATCCAGACTGCGATTTGGAGTCATCCTTATCTGTCTGGAAACTGGCATCTGTATACCCACGTATTACCATATCTCATTCTCCATATATTAGGAACACATCCTTAGTTCTTCTTAAGTACTTAAGGATTGTCTTTACAGCCGCCGAATGATCCATTCCCGGATCCGACTAGTATCTGCTTGTGACGCTCAAAGCATACGATACATCGGGCCTTGTACATAACATAGCATACATGATAGATCCTATTGCGGATGCATAGGGAATCTTATTCATGCAAATCCTCTCGTCTTCTGTGCGCGGACACATAGACTTTGAAAGGTTGATCCTATGCCTGATGGGAAGGTAATCTTTCTTGGATTCCGACATGCTAAACCTTTTTAGCACTCGGCCTATATATGTAGACTGCGAAAGACCAAGCAACCATTTTGATCTATCTCTATAGATTCTAATCCCAAGGATATAGGTTGCTTCTCCCAGGTCTTTCATGGAGAAAGTTTTGGATAACCAAATTTTAACTGTCTGTAAAACTGATATATCGTTTCCTATAAGTAAGATGTCATCGACATATAATACTAGGAATATGACTGCACTCCCACTAACCTTCTTGTACACACAAGGTTCGTCAGGATTTTGTGAGAAAGCAAACTCTTTGATTGTCTTATCAAAACGGATGTTCCAGCTCCTTGATGCTTGCTTCAGTCCATATATGGATCGTCGAAGCTTGCATACTTTGGTTTTATCAACCGATGTGAAACCTTCAGGTTGTATCATGTATACATCCTCAAGCAGGTTTCCATTAAGGAAAGCTGTTTTCACATCCATTTGCCATATCTCATAATCATAATGAGCTGCTATGGCTAGGAGCATCCGAATGGATTTAAGCATAGCTACTGGAGAATAGGTTTCGTCATAATCAATTCCTTGTTTTTGACGATATCCTTTTGCCACTAATCTAGCCTTAAAGGTAACTACATTACCTTCCATGTCGGTTTTCTTTTTGAAAACCCACTTGCACCCTATGGGCTTAATCCCTTCAGGTGGTTTAACCAAGTCCCATACTTGGTTTTCATACATGGAATCCATTTCCGACTTCATGGCTTCAAACCATTTGTCCCTTTCTGAACTTTTCAGAACATCTTCATAACTGATAGGTTCGTCATCGCTTATGAGTAACACGTCGTTCGATTCACTTACGAGAAATCCGTATCTCTCTGGAATATTGCGTGCCCTATCAGACCTACGAAGAGGTGGTGTTGTTTTAGGTTCAACTGATAGCTCATCACTATGAATTATCGGTTGTGGGCCTAGACTAGGTGTCTCTGCAATGTCTATTGGAGTTTCTTGAACTTCATCAAGTTCAATGCCACTCCCACTGTTTTCTTGTAAAAGAAATTCTTTTTCTAGAAATACAGCATGCCTTGAAACAAACACCTTTTGCTCCAAGGGATGATAGAATTGGTAACCCTTCGTTTTCTTAGGATATCCAATAAATAGACATTTATCAGACTTAGCATCCAATTTGTCTGATACAACCCGCTTCACATAAGCGGGACAACCCCATATCTTAAGGTGAGTTAAGTGAGGTTTCTTACTATTCCAAATCTCATATGGAGTAGTAGAGACTACCTTGGTCGGGACTCTGTTTAGCAAGTAAACAGCTGTCTTAAGTGCATAGCCCCAAAAGGATTTTGGAAGAGTTGCATGATTCATCATCGACCTAACCATGTCCATCACGGTTCGGTTGCGCCTCTCAGATACACCATTATGCTGTGGTGTATACGGCGGAGTCCATTGGGACAGTATCCCATTGTCCCTAAGATAATCTTGAAACTCTTGACTTAAGTATTCACCACCCCGATCGGATCGAAGTATCTTAATACTTTTGCCAAGTTGTTTCTCTACTTCATTTCTGAACTCTTTGAATTTCTCAAAGGCTTCAGATTTGTGTTTCATCAAGAACACATACCCGAATCGTGAGTGATCATCGATAAAGGTTATGAAGTAGCTATAGCCTCCTTGTGCAAGAGTTGACATTGGTCCACATACATCAGTATGTATTAGACCAAGCAAATCTCCCACTGGATTACCTTTTCCAGAAAAAGGTAATTTGGTCATCTTGCCTTTTAAGCATGATTCGCATGTATCAAATGAACCGGGTTCAAATGATTCCAGAATTCTACATCGGTGTAATTCGGTCATGCGTTTCTTACTTACATGGCCAAGACGGCAATGCCAAGTGTAGGAGTCTATTCGATTATCTATTCTAGCACGTTTGTTGCTAACTTCGATATTGAAAACGTCACTGGATAAATCTAACGTGTAGATGCCATTGCACAAAGTTCCATTCCCATAAAGAACGCCATTTAAAGTTATGTAACAACAATTGTTACTAAAAGTTAAATGATAACCCTTTTCATTTAAGCATTAAATAGATACAATGTTCTTTATTAACGAAGGAACGAAATAACAATTATCCAATTCTAAGACACGTCCAGTGGGGAGCTTTAGCAAATATGTTCCGATGGAACAGCAGCAATCTTTGCTCCGTTTCTACTCGCAAATTCGCTTCTCCTTTGACGAGTCTTCTTCTATTCCTTAGCCCCAGTATGTCATTACATATATGTGAGCTACACCCAGTATCAAGTACCCAAGTGTTTGAGGAAATAGAGTGACATTCAATAACGAAGATACTTGAAGAGGATGGGGCATCGGATGCCTTCTCTTTCAAGGACTCAAGATAAATCTTGCAGTTTCTTCGCAAGTTACCCTCCTTGCCACAGTGATGGCAAGTGCCTTTTAGGGTATTTTCAGTCTTTTTGGCCTTTTTCTCCTTTCCCTTATTTTGTTCTTTGGCCTTCCTCTTAGAACCTTTCTTCGAGGAACCAACTAACAGTACCGTCTTTAGATCCTGCTTCACAGAAGGCTTTAAAGTCTTCAGCAGGTTGAGCAACTCAGGAAACTGGTCTGGAGTTGCACTTTCGGGAGGACGGTTGGGAAGTTGATCTTCAAGAACATTAGCAAGCTTCTTTGCCTTGAGGACTGTCCTCAGGTTTCGAAGCCAGTCCATGAAGTTCGGCCCAGTCAGTTTGTTGGTGCCCAAAATGGAACGCAAATTTAGAGAAGACATGATCGAGTGATTAACCTAGAAATACAAATTGAGTTTATGTGAGAAGATTGATTAAAGAATGTATCAACATACATAAATAAAATCCTATTTATTTTTCAAATTGAATAACCCTTATTATCAATTCGGGAGATCGTAAGAACATCTCCAAATAGGTTGATATCCAACCATAGATAAGAACAACCATGACTGTGGCCATCAAGTTTTTCGTAGCTATGAAGGTAGGTAATTACACCGATTACATATCACATATATGTAACTATCACTTTATGCTATCAACTAATTGAATGTTTGCATAAATCATTGGGTTGTTAACTCATTAACAAGTATGTAACATTTTACATAGCACCCAACTGCACCTCTCTTTACATCGACCTTGGCTGTGGCACAACAAATCGATGCTCCAAGCTTAAGGCTGACCCATTAATCAAGAAATAGTTTTAATATGGTTGGAGCTCATTCAACCGTTTAGTTAGGCTTGGATGTGTCCAACAACCAAAACTAAGGATTGACCTCTGACTTCAACTATATTATTCATAAACTAATTCCATGGTTTGAACATGTTGAGGTTCAAGTCGGGCATGGATGTGTCCATCAACCCAAACGAGAAACAAAATTCCGGTTCTAACCATATTAATGGAAGATGTTAGACTTAATATTTTGTAAGGGGTTTTGGGTCTCATCTTTTCTAAGCACATTCATGACATATGATTATGTCATGACTAACGATTTCCTTAATAAAGTATGTATGTGACTTAAGTTATCAAGTCTCATTAATTGAATTAGGAACCGGATTTCCTAATTCTAATTTCATACTTTATTAAAGGAATTGTTTTGGGAAACAATTTCCTAAATTGTCATAATCAATTTCGGAAATAATATGTTTAAGACTTCGATTTCTCTAAATCAAATCTTATTAAATTAAGAGACAATTCCCTTAATTCAACGACATATTATTTTCATGAAAATCTCTTTTAAGAAACTCTATAGGAAACCATTTTCCTAATTAATTTTGGAGACAACAATATGTAAGAGCATCACCTCTTAAAACATATTTTATTCATAGATTTAATTAATTACAACAAATCGTTTTCTAAGGGTGGCTCCCCGAGGCTCAGATACCCAAAGAAATGTAATTTGTCGTAAATCCAATTTGGACGGCTCCCCGAGGCTCAATCCAAATCAAACATGACAATTTCAATTAAAAATTGGGAAATTAAATTACAACAACTAGCTTTAAATTGGACGGCTCCCCGAGGCTCAATCCAAAATAAAGAATTTTGTTGTCAATTTAAAGACCAATTCAAATTTAATTGTCAATTAACTGTCCATGAATTTGTCTAGACTTTCTTAAAAGAAAGTGCCCAAAATTGCGAGATTTTATAAATTGGTTTTCAGAATAATTGTAAGTTTCTGGTACAAAGAAAACTTACATATTTCCAAAGTTGGAAAATTTCTAAAATAGAAAAATTTTTAAAATTGGAAAGTTTTCAAAGATGGGAAGTTTTCACAATTATTATAAAATTTCAGAAGCAAGAAAATTTCAAACGTTTGCGAAATTTCATGAGGATTTCCAAACTTTGAAATTCCTAAATCTAAAATTTATTATAATTTGAAAGTTTCCATAATTGAAATTTTTTTCCGAAATTGAGATCATGACAAAGTTTTCCACAAAATAATTATATGATAATATTGAACACTAACCGGCTCTGATACCACTGTTGGGACCGGGTGCATGTCGACAAGGATACGGGTTCGTAAAATTTTAAATTTTTACGTGCAGCGGAAGAATTAGCATAAAATAATTTCCTAAATTATTTTAACCACGTATCTAGCATGCAACCTTATGATGTGTTGACATAATCATAAATTAAAACATTGCGGAAAAGTAAACTAATTTACTTTGTACCTCGCGTAACTCGAAGAAAGGGACGAGATCCAACCGTAGCGTCCCTTGGAAGCTTCGCCTCTATTCGCGTCCACGCCGAGTTCTCTTCGAGATGACTTCGCAAAGTCACGAGTTTTGTGCTGACGAGAACTACTAGATTCTCTATAGGCACAACAAGAAAGATCAAGAGAGGAAAGGGAAACTAACCACCAAGAAAACGGAATCGAATTCCGGGAAGAGAGGAGTCGCTATCCGCTTCTTCTTCTTCTTGTTTCGTTTCTCCTTCTTCTTGAAGCTCACGGCAACCTTGCTTGGTGTTGATAGGGTGCACCGGCCCTAGCAAGGAAGGTGGGAGCCGGCCCTAATTCTCCAAGAAGGGCGCCGGCCCTAAAGGAAAGGAGAGGGAGAAGAGAATAAGCGAGAGGGAGAGAGGAATTTACTAATCTCTATTAGTAATCTGTAATAAGGGCTTGCCTTTGGTTCCTTTATATAGTAGCAACTCCTTTGCTAAGTCTCCCTCTTAACGGAATTAATGGAATTAGTTATAAGAAATTTATCTTATAAATTTTCTTATTAATTATTCCGTTTAAGCCGAGTCTTATTATAACTAATTTATAATAAAACAAATTTTTCTTCTCTTTAAATTATGGAATAAATTTTATAAGAAATTTATAAACTTTCTTATTATGGAAAAATCAATTCATAATTGATTTTTATAAAATTAAAATAAACCAATTCATGGATTATTTTAACTTCCAAAAAAAGAATAAATTTCTACAAATTTATTTATATAAATTTCTTTATACAAATTTATTTATCCATAATTTATAAAATAAATCGCACTAGATCTATTTTATTAATTAAACCAAATAAATTGATTTAATCCCCTTTAATGGTCGGCCACCCAAGGAGGGTTAACACCCTCTTTGGCCGGCCAAACCGACCCGAACCGATCGCGAATTAAACTCATTTAATTCGCCCAAAAAGCCTTCAAAAGACTTAGTCATTTTTTTTGCTTCCATTGCGCCTCTGATTAACTCAGATTCGACTTATTTCTCTTGATCGGAAAATCTAATTTTCAACTCGTTTTAAATCCCTCGGATTACTCGTAGTGCGTGTGACTAAATAGGCTTTCGATTTATGTTGGCCGTCTATAATCAACCAATTATAGAACGATCATGAGTGACACCTAGTAGTACATCATGATCCCCAATTAATCGAAAGATCAACGGTTTGACCTCAGAAGAAATTATTCTGAAACCCTTCAGCAGCTCTAATGAATCGTGCCCCATTCCCTTCACCACCTTATACCCACTTGGTTCAGGACACGGTCTATGGTGTCAGTCCCCACTAGGCTGACTACGTCACACCTAGCCCAAGTAGTGTCTTTCTCGTCCTTTGGATTTCTAATTACTCTCATGTATTTAAGAGACTCCCACTCTTAACATGATATACTCTGGCCAGAGGTTTTGAGTAACAATCCGACGATAGGCCTGGGTATAATCTCCTCGCAAGGAGTGGTGAATCCTTTGTAGGCTGTTCAAACATCTTCGGGCACTTCGGCTCATACCCAATCATCCTGGGTCCACACCTCCTTGGAGATGCTTGCTTAAGATGTTAAGTATAAGTCTCCATGACCAAGATGACTTGAACACGCAAGTCAAAGGAACATCGCACTTAAGCTCAGTAAGAACTTCATTGACATATTTTTATAGATAACCATATGAAGTTTTACAGCTAGTCACTCCAATGAACTAGTTCCTTAACTAGCATCCATGTTTATCTCCGGACATCCAATGTCCAGCCAGTGAAATCAGCTGATTAGAGAATAACCATGCTAGTCTCACAGAATTGATAATGTTCGTTTTTATCAATTCATCGACTAGGGATATTTTCAATACTTCCATTTGCACATTAGAGATAATCACTAGTTGTGATCCCATCACAAATTCTCTTATGCTGTGAGTTGTATTGCGGACATCAGTAGATGAGTTTAAGATCCCAATCAAATACACAAAATGTATACTCAAATAGTGATTATCATTTATTAATATAAATGTTTACATCATAAGGCGATTGCCTTAGGACACTTCTCT
>JAGFNQ010002384.1:484922-549818 GCA_024364735.1 Boesenbergia rotunda | reverse complement strand
ACTTCATTTCTGAACTCTTTGAATTTCTCAAAGGCTTCAGATTTGTGTTTCATCAAGAACACATACCCGAATCGTGAGTGATCATCGATAAAGGTTATGAAGTAGCTATAGCCTCCTTGTGCAAGAGTTGACATTGGTCCACATACATCAGTATGTATTAGACCAAGCAAATCTCCCACTGGATTACCTTTTCCAGAAAAGGTAATTTGGTCATCTTGCCTTTTAAGCATGATTCGCATGTATCAAATGAACCGGGTTCAAATGATTCCAGAATTCCACATCGGTGTAATTCGGTCATGCGTTTCTTACTTACATGGCCAAGACGGCAATGCCAAGTGTAGGAGTCTATTCGATTATCTATTCTAGCACGTTTGTTGCTAACTTCGATATTGAAAACGTCACTGGATAAATCTAACGTGTAGATGCCATTGCACAAAGTTCCATTCCCATAAAGAACGCCATTTAAAGTTATGTAACAACAATTGTTACTAAAAGTTAAATGATAACCCTTTTCATTAAGCATGAAATAGATACAATGTTCTTTATTAACGAAGGAACGAAATAACAATTATCCAATTCTAAGACACGTCCAGTGGGGAGCTTTAGCAAATATGTTCCGATGGAACAGCAGCAATCTTTGCTCCGTTTCCACTCGCAAATTCGCTTCTCCTTTGACGAGTCTTCTTCTATTCCTTAGCCCCAGTATGTCATTACATATATGTGAGCTACACCCAGTATCAAGTACCCAAGTGTTTGAGGAAATAGAGTGACATTCAATAACGAAGATACTTGAAGAGGATGGGGCATCGGATGCCTTCTCTTTCAAGGACTCAAGATAAATCTTGCAGTTTCTTCGCAAGTTACCCTCCTTGCCACAGTGATGGCAAGTGCCTTTTAGGGTATTTTCAGTCTTTTTGGCCTTTTTCTCCTTTCCCTTATTTTGTTCTTTGGCCTTCCTCTTAGAACCTTTCTTCGAGGAACCAACTAACAGTACCGTCTTTAGATCCTGCTTCACAGAAGGCTTTAAAGTCTTCAGCAGGTTGAGCAACTCAGGAAACTGGTCTGGAGTTGCACTTTCGGGAGGACGGTTGGGAAGTTGATCTTCAAGGACATTAGCAAGCTTCTTTGCCTTGAGGACTGTCCTCAGGTTTCGAAGCCAGTCCATGAAGTTCGGCCCAGTCAGTTTATTGGTGTCCAAAATGGAACGCAATTTAGAGAAGACATGATCGAGTGATTAACCTAGAAATACAAATTGAGTTTATGTGAGAAGATTGATTAAAGAATGTATCAACATACATAATAAAATCCTATTTATTTTTCAAATTGAATAACCCTTATTATCAATTCGGGAGATCGTAGGAACATCTCCAAATAGGTTGATATCCAACCATAGATAAGAACAACCATGACTGTGGCCATCAAGTTTTTCTAGCTATGAAGGTAGGTAATTAACCGATTACATATCACATATATGTAACTATCACTTTATGCTATCAACTAATTGAATGTTTGCATAAATCATTGGGTTGTTAACTCATTAACAAGTATGTAACATTTTACATAGCACCCAACTGCACCTCTCTTTACATCGACCTTGGCTGTGGCACAACAAATCGATGCTCCAAGCTTAAGGCTGACCCATTAATCAAGAAATAGTTTTAATATGGTTGGAGCTCATTCAACCGTTTAGTTAGGCTTGGATGTGTCCAACAACCAAAACTAAGGATTGACCTCTGACTTCAACTATATTATTCATAAACTAATTCCATGGTTTGAACATGTTGAGGTTCAAGTCGGGCATGGATGTGTCCATCAACCCAAACGAGAAACAAAATTCCGGTTCTAACCATATTAATGGAAGGTGTTAGACTTAATATTTTGTAAGGGGTTTTGGGTCTCATCTTTTCTAAGCACATTCATGACATATGATTATGTCATGACTAACGATTTCCTTAATAAAGTATGTATGTGACTTAAGTTATCAAGTCTCATTAATTGAATTAGGAACCGGATTTCCTAATTCTAATTTCATACTTTATTAAAGGAATTGTTTTGGGAAACAATTTCCTAAATTGTCATAATCAATTTCGGAAATAATATGTTTAAGACTTCGATTTCTCTAAATCAAATCTTATTAAATTAAGAGACAATTCCCTTAATTCAACGACATATTATTTTCATGAAAATCTCTTTTAAGAAACTCTATAGGAAACCATTTTCCTAATTAATTTTGGAGACAACAATATGTAAGAGCATCACCTCTTAAAACATATTTTATTCATAGATTTAATTAATTACAACAAATCGTTTTCTAAGGGTGGCTCCCCGAGGCTCAGATACCCAAAGAAATGTAATTTGTCGTAAATCCAATTTGGACGGCTCCCCGAGGCTCAATCCAAATCAAACATGACAATTTCAATTAAAAATTGGGAAATTAAATTACAACAACTAGCTTTAAATTGGACGGCTCCCCGAGGCTCAATCCAAAATAAAGAATTTTGTTGTCAATTTAAAGACCAATTCAAATTTAATTGTCAATTAACTGTCCATGAATTTGTCTAGACTTTCTTAAAAGAAAGTGCCCAAAATTGCGAGATTTTATAAATTGGTTTTCAGAATAATTGTAAGTTTCTGGTACAAAGAAAACTTACATATTTCCAAAGTTGGAAAATTTCTAAAATAGAAAATTTTAAAATTGGAAAGTTTTCAAAGATGGGAAGTTTTCACAATTATTATAAAATTTCAGAAGCAAGAAAATTTCAAACGTTTGCGAAATTTCATGAGGATTTCCAAACTTTGAAATTCCTAAATCTAAAATTTATTATAATTTGAAAGTTTCCATAATTGAAATTTTTTCCGAAATTGAGATCATGACAAAGTTTTCCACAAAATAATTATATGATAATATTGAACACTAACCGGCTCTGATACCACTGTTGGGACCGGGTGCATGTCGACAAGGATACGGGTTCGTAAAATTTTAAATTTTTACGTGCAGCGGAAGAATTAGCATAAAATAATTTCCTAAATTATTTTAACCACGTATCTAGCATGCAACCTTATGATGTGTTGACATAATCATAAATAAAACATTGCGGAAAAGTAAACTAATTTACTTTGTACCTCGCGTAACTCGAAGAAAGGGACGAGATCCAACCGTAGCGTCCCTTGGAAGCTTCGCCTCTATTCGCGTCCACGCCGAGTTCTCTTCGAGATGACTTCGCAAAGTCACGAGTTTTGTGCTGACGAGAACTACTAGATTCTCTATAGGCACAACAAGAAAGATCAAGAGAGGAAAGGGAAACTAACCACCAAGAAAACGGAATCGAATTCCGGGAAGAGAGGAGTCGCTATCCGCTTCTTCTTCTTCTTGTTTCGTTTCTCCTTCTTCTTGAAGCTCACGGCAACCTTGCTTGGTGTTGATAGGGTGCACCGGCCCTAGCAAGGAAGGTGGGAGCCGGCCTAATTCTCCAAGAAGGGCGCCGGCCCTAAAGGAAAGGAGAGGGAGAAGAGAATAAGCGAGAGGGAGAGAGGAATTTACTAATCTCTATTAGTAATCTGTAATAAGGGCTTGCCTTTGGTTCCTTTATATAGTAGCAACTCCTTTGCTAAGTCTCCCTCTTAACGGAATTAATGGAATTAGTTATAAGAAATTTATCTTATAAATTTTCTTATTAATTATTCCGTTTAAGCCGAGTCTTATTATAACTAATTTATAATAAAACAAATTTTTCTTCTCTTTAAATTATGGAATAAATTTTATAAGAAATTTATAAACTTTCTTATTATGGAAAAATCAATTCATAATTGATTTTTATAAAATTAAAATAAACCAATTCATGGATTATTTTAACTTCCAAAAAAAGAATAAATTTCTACAAATTTATTTATATAAATTTCTTTATACAAATTTATTTATCCATAATTTATAAAATAAATCGCACTAGATCTATTTTATTAATTAAACCAAATAAATTGATTTAATCCCCTTTAATGGTCGGCCACCCAAGGAGGGTTAACACCCTCTTTGGCCGGCCAAAACCGACCCGAACCGATCGCGAATTAAACTCATTTAATTCGCCCAAAAAGCCTTCAAAAGACTTAGTCATTTTTTTTTGCTTCCATTGCGCCTCTGATTAACTCAGATTCGACTTATTTCTCTTGATCGGAAAATCTAATTTTCAACTCGTTTTAAATCCCTCGGATTACTCGTAGTGCGTGTGACTAAATAGGCTTTCGATTTATGTTGGCCGTCTATAATCAACCAATTATAGAACGATCATGAGTGGCACCTAGTAGTACATCATGATCCCCAATTAATCGAAAGATCAACGGTTTGACCTCAGAAGAAATTATTCTGAAACCCTTCAGCAGCTCTAATGAATCGTGCCCCATTCCCTTCACCACCTTATACCCACTTGGTTCAGGACACGGTCTATGGTGTCAGTCCCCACTAGGCTGACTACGTCACACCTAGCCCAAGTAGTGTCTTTCTCGTCCTTTGGATTTCTAATTACTCTCATGTATTTAAGAGACTCCCACTCTTAACATGATATACTCTGGCCAGAGGTTTTGAGTAACAATCCGACGATAGGCCTGGGTATACATCTCCTCGCAAGGAGTGGTGAATCCTTTGTAGGCTGTTCAAACATCTTCGGGCACTTCGGCTCATACCCAATCATCCTGGGTCCACACCTCCTTGGAGATGCTTGCTTAAGATGTTAAAGTATAAGTCTCCATGACCAAGATGACTTGAACACCGCAAGTCAAAGGAACATCGCACTTAAGCTACAGTAAGAACTTCATTGACATATCTTTATAGATAACCATATGAAGTTTTACAGCTAGTCACTCCAATGAACTAGTTCCCTTAACTAGCATCCATGTTTATCTCCGGACATCCCAATGTCACCAGCCAGTGAAAATCAGCTGATTAGAGAATAACCCATGCTAGTCTCAACAGAATTGATAATGTTCGTTTTTATCAATTCATCGACTAGGGATATTTTCAATACTTCACATTTGCACATTAGAGATAATCACTAGTTGTGATCCCATCACAAATTCTCTTATGCTGTGAGTTGTATTGCGGACATTCAGTAGATGAGTTTAAGATCCCAATCAAATACACAAAACATGTATACTCAAATAGTGAATTATCATTTATTAATATAAATGTTTACATCATAAGGTGATTGCCTTAGGACACTTCTCTCATATCACTAACAATAGGCTAGTAGGATTCTAATAGATTCTAATCTAGCTACGGGGGCATAAGTCTCATCATAATCTAATCCCTCAACTTGGTTAAACTCCCTAGCTACCAATCTAGCTTTGTTCCTAGTGATTTTACCTTGGCCATCTAGCTTGTTTCTAAATACCCATCTTGTGGTTACAATGGTGCAATCATTGGGCCTAGGAACCAACTCCCAAACCTCACTTCTCTCAAATTGGTTTAGCTCTTCTTGCATGGCTAAGACTCAATCCACATCTCCCAATGCTTCATCAATAGATTTGGGTTCTAATTGAGAGATTAGAGCTATTTGACTAGTTTGATCCCTAAAATAGGACCTAGTCCTTACTCCTTGAGTGACATCACCCACTATTTGATCAATAGGGTGATCTTGGTGATGTCTCAAGGGCCTAAAGGTTATGGGTTCATTCACTCCTTCTTCCTCATCCTCTAGGGTACTTCTTACTCCCCCTAGATCGTTGCCCTCCAAATGTAGGTCTTGGATTCTTTGGGCAAAGGGTTGGACTTCTTCTATATCCTTATCAATTGAGGCTTTTCTAGGGTAGGTATTTGTTGTTTCATCAAACTTTACATTTGAGGACTCCTTAATCACTTTTGTCCTCTTGTTGTAAACTCTATAACCCCTACTAGTTAATGAGTACCCTACTAGAATTCCTTCATTGGATTTTGACTCAAACTTCCTTAGGTCATCTTTGGTATTTAGAATGTAGACTTTACATCTAAAGACCCTAAAGTAATAAACTTGTGGTACTCTTCCATTCCATAATTCAAAAGACATTTTTCCTAGGAACCTATGTACCAACACTTGGTTTTGAATATAACAAGCGGTGTTAACCGCTTCGACCCAAAAGTAGCTAGGAAGAGAATATGCATTAAGCATAGTCCTAGCAGTTTCTTGTAGGGCTCGGTTTCTCCTCTCAACTACCCCATTTTGTTGAGGAGTCCTTGGGCATGAAAATTCATGCTTGTATCCATTTTCAACACAAAATTATATGAAACTTACATTTTGGAACTCTCCACCATGGTCACTTCTAATTCGATTAATTTTGAGATGTTTTTAGTTTTCTACCCTTTTACTAAATCCTATGAAGAGTTCTAGGGTATCATCCTTATGCTTCATGAAGAAGACCCAAGTAAACCTAGAAAAGTCATCTACTATCACTAAACAATATTTACTCCCTACAAGTAAGGGAGTACTATGGCAATCAAATAAATCTATATGCAAAAGCTTTAATGGTAAAGTAGTAGTGGTTAGGGTTTTACCTTTGTGTGATGATTTTTATTGCTTACCCTCTTGGCATGCATCACACAATTTGGTCTTCTCGTACTTAATCATAGGGAGCCCATTCACTAACTCTTCCTTAGCCACTCTTGCAATGCTTCTCATGTTGACATGTCCAAGTCTCCGGTGCCACAACCACCCTTCTTCTTCTTTAGACATGAAACATTTAGCAACATTGTTAGTAGCATAAGCAAGATCAAGATAGTATAAATTTGCCTCTCTAAACCCTTCTAATATGACATCATTTGATTCATTATGTCTTATTATGCATTTTCTAGCATGAAATTCAACTCTAAAGCCTGCATCACATAACTGACTCACACTAAGCAAGTTAAACTTCATATCTTTAATTAGGAGTACCTTATGTATAGAAATCTTGGGAGATACCTCAATGGTGCCCCTACCAATAATCCTCAATTTTCCACTATTTCCAAAGGAGACCGTCCCTTCTCTTAAGTAGCTAATAGTAGTGAACTTGCTCACATCCCCGGTCATGTGTCTTGAGCATCCACTATCTACTATCCACATAGTTGAGGCCTCCTTCACCTTTACCTATATAACATGAAAAACATACTCTTTTGGTACCCAAATCTTTGATCTATAAGCATCATTTAAAAATCTTTTAGGTACTCATGCCCTCTTTGTGTTTCCCTTAGCCCCTAGTCTCCTAGATGCACCAATCCTACCCGTGAGTGATACAAAGGCCACTTCCTTTATCTTTGGCCTATATCCCAAACCGGCCTTGTTGTAAACGGCCCTTTGACTGTTGATTATCATATCTAGGTTGCTAGATCCTACTTGGAATTTCCTAAGGGCCTTTGTGAGGTCATCTACCTTTTTCCTTAGTTCCCTATTTTCAGTTTCAAGATGTGAAGCATGTGATGTAATAGAACTAGCATGCAATTCTTCAAGTTTGGTAGATTCTACTCTAAGCATGACAATCTCTTCTTTTAGATCCTTAATCTTACTTCTAGCTTTAGCTAAGTCCATGTTAGTGCTAGAAATAATCTTGACTAAAGTAGAGGAGGGTAAGTGGTATACCTCACTTACCGAAGCTTCTGACTCGGATGATGAAAAGGAGGAGTCGCTCTCATCGCTACTTGAACTTCTTTCATCATCTGATGAGTCTGAGTGATCTTGTGCCATAAGAGCAAAATGGGAGACTTGCTCTTCTTCTTCCTCTGAGGATGATGGATCATCCAATGTTGCCTTGAGGTTGGTAGCACCCTTCTCCTTTCCCTTTGACTTCTTCTTGTCATCTTTCTTCTTCTCCTTCTTGTCATCTCTTCTCTTCAATTTAGGGCACTCGTTCTTCATGTGTCCCTCTTGGTAGCAGTTGTAGCATATAATGTCCTTGGCCTTACCCTTGCCTTTGAACCCTTTCCTAGCATATGATTTGTTAGAAAAATTTCTGAAAGCCTTACGCATCTTTCTTACCATGAATGCCTCCTGGTCGCTATCCATGGAGGTGATGGATTCCTCTGAATCTGATGAGGAGGAGTAGACCACCTTCTTCTCCTTCCTTTTCTTCTTCTCCTTTTCTGCAATAAAAGAAATACCCTTCTCTTTGGCCGAGATGTTAGCTTGCTCGTGTTGTTCAAATTCACAGAATAAGTCATCTAATTTAACTATGGACAAATCCCTTGATACCTTGTAAGCATCAACCATGGATGCCCATAAGGTGGTTCTCGGGAAGGCTTGTAGAACATACCTGACGATGTCCCGGTTCTCGATCTTTTCTCCAATTACGTGGAGCTCATTGATTACTTCCTTCACCCTTTCATGTAGCTGGCTGACAGTCTTGTTGCTCTTCATGGAGAGGGATTGGAGTTGGGCCACGAGCAAGTCCTTCTTTGCTCTTCTGGACTCGTTTGACCCCTCGTTCAGTTCCACCAACTTGTCCCACAGTTCCTTGGCGCTCTTGAATGGCCCCACCTTGTTTAGTTGCTCCTTTGAGAGACCGCACTGCAGTGTGGTGGTGGCCTTGGCATTGGACTGCGCCCTCTTCATTACCTCCTTCGACCAGGATCTTATCGGTGTCGGTTCCCCTCTTTCATCGACGGGTGCCTCGAAACCATCTGCAATACTAATCCAATTCTCAATATCGTTCATAACGTAATATTGCATCCTACCTTTCCAGTATGCGAAGTCATTCCCGTCGAAGAAGGGTGGTCGTGCAGTGGAGTATCCCTCTTGAAACGTCATTTTACTTGCTCCGGTTGACAGTGAGTTCTTCCGAAACTAACCGGCTCTGATACCAACTGATGGATCGCTTCGGCGTCCTAGAGGGGGGGTGAATAGCACTTTTTCGTTTTGATCTCTACAATGTCGTTAGTGCAGCGGAAACAATAATATGTAAAAGAAAATGAGTACAATGCTAATAATAAGAGTTACTTGGTATCCACCTAGATGGGTGACTAATCCAAGGATCCACGCCGCGCACCACTTCCACTATGAAAAATCTCCTTCAGGTGGAGAACCCTTTACAGTGGTGATCTTCCTTTTTACAGAATGTAGTAGTATGAGAGAGGAAGTAGAAGACACTTTTTAGATGAGCAGCACTTCGTTGTCGTACGGAACTGTACCGCTCACGTGCAAAAAGGTGCTTCTTTTATAGGTGAACAGGACAAACTAGCAGTCTGTCCAGCCCCGCACCAATCGACTGCCCCTGGGGCAGTCAACTGGCCTAGCATTAATTGCTAGCCAACGGCTATTTTTCGAGGTATACCAGTCGACTGCCCCAAGGGTAGTCGACTGGTCCGAGGCCGAAAACTCTCTGTGAGTTTTGGCAGTCGACTGCCCTGCCTCTCAGCTTAGTCCCAGCCACTTCGAACATTCTCCTTCACATATGCCTTCATGTCTGCTCCACTGGCTTGCCTCTTAAAGTCCTCTTTCTCTGGCTATCGTCCCTCAGATGTGCACGCAAGCCTTCCCTTGGCTTGCCTCCATGCCACCCTTCACGTGTGCCCTTGAAGTCCACTTCCCGGATTGCCCTTGGAGCTCTCCTCCCTCGGCTCTTATCCCTCGGATATGTCCACCATGTGTGATTCTCCAAGTCCTGCAAACTCAATCACACACATCAAATACAACATAACACTCTAACCTTAAATATATTCACACACACACATCAAAACAATGATCTTCCAATCATTTAAGGGTCGATTGCCTCAACACTATAGAGCTGTAACCATAACCATTGGTCCTACTGAGCTTTAGTCGCTGGGTATTTCTAATAGTCTTCAGGAAAGCTTTAAAACTTCAGAGTTTTCAACTTCTAGCTTCTTACAATATCAAAGGATGAATCCAAGAACTTGAACTGCACTCATTTCATTTTATTTCATTTTTTTCTTTTTTTCTTTTCTGTTTTGTTCTATTTTTTTCTTCTTTCTGTTTTTTTCCCTGAATGCAAATGACGATACTGCAGAGTTCTTGGAGTCTACCTTGCCTTTAGCTTTGAAGCTTTCAAATTCCTCATTCTAGGTTCAGATCACATCCAAGAGAACCTTGCGTAATCTCATGTCATGTAGAATTGGAATTTAAACTTCACAGCTCCATTCTTTGAGTTGTTCACTGTCATTCTGTCGAAATCGAGCCAATTGCATCCACTGTCAATTTCTTTTCCCCCACACCTAAGATTTTGTCCATCTCAAGCAACTAATTCATCAAGTTCCTTCATCAACTTAGAGGAAAAGAAATAGAGCAGAAATAACAAGAGAGCAGAAATAGAGCAAATGAAAGGAAGAATAACAATGATCATGATGAATAGCCTTACCATTCCATGTATCATATGCCCCTATGATTCCAAAAAGGAAATGAGCAAGTTCTAAAGTTCCAAAGCATGAATGTTCATCACACATAAAATAATCTATAGTAGGCAACAAGTGGTCCTCTCTAGGAACAATATCAATCATGCTCAATCCAATATTAGAATCTTTCACCAACCAACAACTATATACAAGTTGAGAGCTAACTAAGGCATGATATCCATGACTCAATGATCTAAATAATTTTTTTCACTTTATGATTCCTCCAATGCATAGAAAAACTAAAGAGAAGTGCTACTTACAACTAGCAAAGCATATTGCGAGAAAATCAAAATGTATGTACAAAAAAAAAAGAAAAAGCAAAGAACGGACTCCTCTCTAAGTTGGGTAGATCGCACGGTACAAGTCCATACTCTCCATTTTTGTTCCCTCCATACCCTCATGGTAATGCCTCAATTGATGTTCATTCACCTTGAAGGTCGTGCCCGCCATATCCTGTATCTCAATAGCACCAAAGGGAAACACATTAGTAACAACAAAAGGACCCTCCCACCTAGACTTCAACTTACCTGGATACCACTTGAGTCTAGATCTAAACAAAAGCACCTTTTCTTCCACATGAAACTCTTTCCTCAAAATGTTCTTATCGTGGAAAGCCTTGGTCTTTTCTTTGTAAATGCGTGAACTCTCATAGGCTTCCAGTCTTAGTTCCTCGAGCTCTTGTAGGTGCAACTTCCTTTCTTGCCCAAATTTTTCTAAGTCCATGTTGCAAGCTTTAACTGCCCAATAAGCCTTGTGTTCCACCTCCACTGGTAGATGGCAAGCCTTACCATAAACAATCCTGTAGGGAGACATCCCAATGGGTGTCTTGTAGGCAGTCCGGTAGACCCATAACGCTTCATCAAGTCTCTTGCTCCAGTCCTTCCGGTCTAGCCTTACAGTTTTCTCTAGGATAATCTTAATCTCCCTATTTGATATTTCAGCTTGTTTATTTGTTTGAGGATGATACGGGGTGGACACTTTATGGATCACTCCATACTTGCTCAAAAGCTCTTTCATGTGCCTATTGCAAAAGTGAGACCCTTGATCACTGATGATCACCCTGGGTACCCTAAACCTACAAAATAGGTGAGTCTTGACAAAATCCACAACAACAGATAAATCGTTAGTTCTAGTGGGGATTGCCTCCACCCATTTAGACACATAATCTACAACCAACAAGATATAAATAAATCCATATGAAACAGGAAAAGGACCAATGAAATCGATACCCTAAACATCAAAAATCTCGCAAAATATCATGAGTTGTTGAGGCATTTCATTCCTACGTCCTAAGTTCCCAACTCGCTGGCAGCGCTCACAAGTCTTATGGAAGTGGTAAGAATCTCTAAACAAGGTAGGCTAATATAATCCTGCATCCAAAACTTTCCTAGAAGTACGTTGAGGACCAAAATGCCCCCCACATGCAAGTGTATGCCAAAATGAAAGTACTGACTGGAACTCACAATCAGGGATACATCTCCTAACTACCTGGTCGCTGCAAAATTTCCAAAGGTAAGGGTCATCCCACACGTAATACTTAGAATCACTCGCTAATTTATCACGTTGAGCTCTAGAAAAATGTGTAGGAAAAACATGGGCAACCAAATAGTTGACGAGATCGGCATACCATGGCGCACTACCTTGCAGTTGCAGAAGATGCTTATGTGGGAATGCATCTGCAATGGGTGTAGGATCTGTCGCCCCCTCAATCCTGCTCAGGTGGTCAGCTACTAGGTTCTCCTTCCCGCTCCTATCGCGTATCTCGACGTCGAATTCTTGAAGCAGAAGCATCCATCGAATCAATCTTGGTTTCGAATCAGGCTTCTTTAAGAGGTACCTAATAGCTGCATGGTCAGAAAAAATAATCACATGTGAGCACAATAGATATGAACGAAACTTATCCAAAACAAAAACAATGGCTAAAAGATCCTTTTCAGTTGTTGTGTAATTGGCTTGAGCAGAATCAAGTGTCCGGGACGCATAACAAATGACGTGCGGCGCTCCATCCACCCTCTGGCCAAGTACTGCTCTCACGGCATGATCTGATGCATCACACATCAGCTCGAATGGTAAACTCCAATCTGGGGGCCGAATGATAGGGGTCGATGTGAGAGTCGCCTTCAAGTGATCAAAGGCGTCCCTACACTGCTGATCAAAATGAAACTCCACGTCATTTTGCAGCAAGGTCGAAAGAGGAAGGGATATCCTGCTAAAATCTCTTATGAATCGCCTGTAGAAACCTGCATGACCAAGAAAAGAGCGAACGACTCGCACGCATGCGGGATAAGGCAGAGATGTAATACAATCAATTTTTGCAGGATCTACTTAGATGCCCTTTCAAGAGACTATATGACCTAAAACTATGCCATGCTCAACCATGAAATGACATTTTTCATAATTAAGTATAAGGTCAGTCTCTATACAATGATGCAAAACTCTAGACAAGCTATCCAAACATGCATCAAAAGAGGATCCATTTACAGTAAAGTCATCCATAAATACCTCCATGCAATGCTCTAAAAGATCTAAAAAAATGCTTACCATGCATCACTGAAAGGTACCTGGGGCATTGCATAATCCAAATGGCATCGTCCTATATGCAAAAGTCCCAAATGGGCAGGTGAAAGTCGTCTTATCCTAATCCTCTGGAGCAATATGAATCTAAAAGTATCCTATAAAACCATCCAAGAAGCAATAGTGTGATCTACCAGCAAGCCTCTCCAACATCTGGTCGATGAATGGTAAGGGGTAGTGATCCTTCCTTGTAGCCTGATTCAGCTTCTGGTAGTCTATGCATACTCTCCATGAACTCTGGACTCTAGCAGGAATCAAGGCACTCTCCTTGCCCTCCACCACTATGATACCAGACTTCTTCGGAACCACCTGCACTGGACTCACCCACTGACTGTCGGAGACAAGATATATAATGCCAGCCTGTAGTAGCTTGGTTACCTCCTTCTTGACCACATCTAAAATAAGTGGGTTGAGTATGTGCTGTGGTTGTCTCATTGGCCTTGCACCCTCCTCTAGGAAAATCCGGTGCATGCAAATGGATGAGCTAATCCCTGGTATATCTGCAATGGTCCACCCAATAGCCCTCTGACACATCCGTAGAAGATCTAGTAGCCTTTTCGCTTGACCTGGGTCAAGATGTTGAGCAATAATAACTAGCAACTGCTCGTTCTCTCCTAGGTAGGCATACTTCAAGTGCTCAGGTAGGGGCTTCAAAACAAGCTTTGGTGGTTGTAAAACTGATGAAAGCAATTTTTCAGGACCGGCCTCCAATGTAGACACCTCAGCGTCATCCACCTGGATAGTGTCACAGACTAAAAGTGATCCACCACTATCATCATCCACCTCATCTGAATCCTCTATGTCATCTAGATCTAAATCCATGCCATCTAACTCCTCAGAATCTAGTGTATCCAACACGTCAATGCCCAGCAGCGAATGGTCCTCGACGGGATATCTGATCGCATCAAGGATGGAGAACTGAACCACTGTGTCCCCAAACTCCATGGTGAGTGTCCCTGCATGAACATCGATCTTGGTCCTTGCCGTCTTTAGAAATGGGCGTCCCAAAATCAATGGAGCTGAGCTTAAGGATAGGTCCTTCTCCATATTTAAGATGTAAAAATCAGCTGGGAATATCAAATCTTTGACTTTCACCAATATGTCCTCTATGACTCCAGCCGAATGAGCAAAACTACGGTTGGCCAACTGAATGACCACCCCAGTAGGCTATAATGGTCCAATGCCTAGAGAGATGAACACTGACTTGGGCATGACATTGATGGAGACTCCTAAGTCTAGCATAGCATCCTCGAACATGCAGTCTCCAATCACGCACGGTACTGTGAAAACCCCTGGGTCTTTGCATTTCTGAGGCATTGGCTGGATCATAGCTGAAACATTCTTTCCCATACTGACCAACTCTGTCCCTTTCAGCTTCTTCTTGTGAGTGCACAGATCTTTCAGAAACTTAGCATACTTGGGAATGTGCCTGATCACTCTAAGCAATGGAATATTCACCTCCACTTTGCTAAAAATGTCAATCAGCTCCTGAAGCTCCTGTGTTTTGTCTGAATCAGTATTCTTCCTTGGACCAACTGTCCTCTGAGGGAAAGGTAACTGAATGGGTGGCTCTAGTAGTGGAAGTGACTCTGGCTCTACTCCCGTCTGAGACCTCGAATGATCAACCTCTGACACTGTAGGAATCTGTGGGGTAGAAGCCTCCTGTGTAACCCATCCACTCCTGAGTGTAATAGCACTGACATTCCCCCTAGGGTTTGGAATAGACTGAGAAGGTAGCTGACTAGATCCTTGAGCTTGCATCTGACTGATGGTGGATGATAATTGTCCAATTTGTCTCTCCATGTTCTGAATGGAAGCATCAGTCCTACTCTGATACTGTCTATAGTCTCCCTGATGCTGATGAAATTAAGTGCTAATCTGAGTGCTAATCTGAGTGCTAATCTGAGCGCTAAACTGCTGAAAATTTCTCTCTTGTTGTTGCTGCATCTGGGCACTAAGATGCTGAAATTGAGTGTTAAGTTGCTGAAAATTCCTATCGTGTTGTTGCTGAAAATGAGTGAGAAGTGGCTCCAAAGTGAGTGGAAGTTCTGGTTTTTGTTGCTGAACCGGTGGAACTCTTGGCGGAGATGGACTACTATAAAATCTTGGCGGTCTCTGAACTGCAGGTGGCGCAACAGGATGTGATGTGTTCCCATACCTCAGATTAGGATGATCTCTCCAACCTGGATTGTAAGTGTTGGACATGGGATCATAAGACTGCTTGTATCCATTGTTGATGCAGTCTGACCCTGATTGTTGTTTTGGTGTTGACACCGATTTAAGTTTGATTTAAGTCTGGTTGAATTCGGATTAAGTCCAGGTGGATCGGGAGATCGCATGCTGGCTGTGAAAAAGTCCTAGCTTGGAGGGCTAGGTGTGAAAAAGTCCTAACTTGGAGGGTTAGGTGTGAAAAAGTCCTAGCTTGGAGGGCTATGTGTGAAAAGTCCTAGCTTGGAGGGCTAAGTGTGAAAAATCCTAACTTGGAGGGTTAGGTGTGAAAAAGTCCTAGCTTGGAGGGCTAGGTGTGAAAAGTCCTAGCTTGAAGGGCTAGGTGAGAAAAGTCCTAACTTGGAGGGTTAGGTGTGAAAAAGTCCTAGCTTGGAGGGCTAGGTGTGAAAAGTTCTAGCTTGGAGGGCTAGGTGTGAAAAGTCCTAACTTGGAGGGTTAGGTGGGAAAAAGTCCTAGCTTGGAGGGCTAGGTGTGAAAAGTCCTGGCTTGGAGGGCCAGGTCCTAGCTTGGAGGGCTAGGTTGAAGTCCCGGTGAGTGAAACTGGGCACGGAGTCTTGGTCCGGGGGACTAAGAACGAGTCAGAGAAGGGCTGGAAGCTTGTTCTCGTGATTTAGAGGAGATTTGACCTTACCTGGATTGGTCTGGTGACCGATCAGGGAAGTTGGCACGAAGTTCCCTCGTGGATCGGTCTGGTGACCGATCTAGCTATGTCTGATCGGTCTGGTGACCGATCAGGGAGCATACAGTGAGATTGGGAACCTTACTGATTGACTCCTGATCGGTCTGGTGACCGATCAGGGATACTATTCAGATCGTTCTGGTGAGCGATCAAATATCGCGAGCTCCTCTCTATGTTCGATCAGGTTGGATCCTGATTGGTCAAGAAGTGCCCTGATCGGTCCCCAGACCGATCAGGCCACATCCTGATCGGTCTGGGGATCGATCAGTAGTGTGCAGCAGACTGCTGGATAGGTCTGGGGACCTATTAGGAGTGTGCAACAGACTGCTGGATAGGTCTGGTGACCGATCAGGCCACATCCTGATCGGTCTGGGGACCGATCAGGAGCTAAGCTTTAATTCAAATTCACTGTCAGACGCTCTGATCGTGTTTGTTTTCTCTGCCAATTCTCTGATACATTGCTGATTATGTTTGATATGATTTGCTAAGCTTCTGTTGAAGTGTACAGACTTTACAGGGATGGATTCAAACACTCAAGGAGGGTCAAAGGGAGACTTTCCATCGAGCAGGTTTGGATGCTTTCGTTTCTCAGGTCTCAACGGACACTGGCGCTACTGGAAGCTAACCTGGGGCTCGACTGGGGCTCAGTTGAGGAGAGGTCAGGGAGTCCAGGAGAGGTCAAGTAGCTGGGCTGTGCAGATGAGCAGCTGGGAGCTACAGAGGAGTGTCTGGCGACAGCAGCAGCAGGTTAAGTGGCCGGCGATGAAGAGAAGAGAAGAAGACTCTGCGTGCGAGATCTTCTTGCTTGAGCTACAACTGAGAAGTGAGGTTGCCACTACACATATTCTGATCCTTGAAGTAACCTGTTGAGACATTGCATACTTGAGTGCTTGGAAGAAGAAACAAGGAGCTCGGCAAGTCCATCAGCAAGAAGACACGAAGAGGGAGTTCTTGCTTGAGATCTGTGCTGAGTGGAGCTCGGTGAGGATTTCACTTGTGTTCTTACTGTCCTAAGTGCTCTGTAAGCTTCCTTTGTGTTTCATTATATTTAATATCTTCATCTTGACTGAAACACTATGGAGAGGTCACTCCACCGAGAAGGAGGTTCTATTCTATCCGGATTTTCCGGGGCTTGATCTGTCGACGATCAAGGGATCGCCCACCTTACGGGCACGCCAAGGAGTAGGGGCAAGTTATTTCCGAACCTTGTATATCCTCTTGTTAGCGTTCTTGTTTATGCTTAGCTTAGGGTTTAATTTCTGCAATACTCTGTTTTGTGTTGTTTGCTTCCGCTGTCTAACCTTGAAGTGCAGAAGTTTTAAAAGTTCAAGAACTTATTGTCAGGCTATATTCACCCCCCCCCCCTCCTCTCTAGCCATCCAAGTACCAACATCCATAAGACTGAGGTTGGAAAGACTGAGGCTTGGAGTGAAAAGCATTTGCTGCCACCACTTGACTTACAAGGTAAGATCCATCATCAACCTGCACCTGGGGGCATATTTTTGTAGGATGAGAGGTGCTACTGCAAAGTCCACAAACCCTCACTGCTTGGGCTACTTGAGCTGAAGGCTGCTGAGCAGTCTGAAAAAGAGTCATCTGCCGAATGAGAGAGGTCAAATCCTGAAAATTAACCTTCACCTCTTGAGCTTTCATATTCTATCCTGTGATCTTATGTACTCCTTTAGGCACCAACGGACGGCTCCCAAACTATTGAGAATTTGCTGCCATAATACAAATCAACTCTCTAGCTTCCTCAGGTGTCTTGTTCACTAAGGCCCCTCCACTAGCAGTGTCCACTATACTCCTGTCCATGGAAAGAAGTCCCTCATAGAAGTATTGAATGAGTAGCTGCTCACTGATCTGATGGTGGGGACAGCTAGAACAAAGTTTCTTGAAGCACTCCCAATACTCATACAGTGTCTCTCCAGAAATCTGCTGGATCCCACAGATACTCTTCCTAATGGCAGTAATCCTTGAGGCTGGGAAGAATTTCTCCAAGAAAGCTTTCTTCATTTTGGTCCAAGAAGTAACTAAAGCATGTGGCAAGGTGTACCACCAGTCCTTTGCTCCATCTAAAAGTGAAAATGGAAAATCTCTCAGGTTGATGTCTTCTTCAGCAATACCATGTGACTTCATAGTGGAGCATACTGTGTGGAACTCCTAGAGATGTCTAGTGGGGTCCTCACCAGCTAAGCCATGAAACTTTGGGAATAGATGAATGAGTCCGGAACGTAGCTCAAAATTAACCTCCAACTCAGGGTACTGGATACACTGAAAAGCCAGCTCTAGTGCTGCAAGCTCCCTCATGGTTCTATTGTTCGCCATCTGGAATTCAGACAAAGGGTCGCTACTGGTAGACAGTCTAGAAATCTCTAGCCGAGCTCTGCTCTGTGCGTGGAAGGTCCTTTCTATCTCAGGATCAAAATCAGCTAAGCTGGAGTAGGAAGACCTGGTCATGCACTCCACACCAAATGGAGAAAATTAGTGAAATGCAAGAATTAACCAGAAAATTCAGAATTATTGCAAGATCTAAAAATAAACAAACATCATAAAAGGATCCCCGGCAACAGCGCCAAAATTGATAACCATTTTAGTCATGTTACGATTTCAATTAATTTTCTCGTTTCAAGCAATTTTATAGTAATAGTTGAATCGAACCGTCTCTCAAGGACCCAATATGATGCATGCACTTCTTTGGTCTATAGAAAGTCGTAAATTGCAGAAAAATGAAAACTAGCTAATCAAAACATGTTTTCTTGGGTTTTGAGGATAACAAAGCAATTAAACTTAGCTACTAACTTCTACCTAATAGCCTTAACTACTTGGAGTTGAAGTACTAAGCTAATTAAATGTAGAGGACACCAAAAGAACACTCATAAACAGGAAAATTCAGCAAGGATTCATCTAAAACTCCTGACTAGAAGGCAATCGATTTCATCCTCAAGCACATGTGTGATTTGAGCAATTCAACAAGCATATTGCATTCGAGTAGTAAAAGGTTGAAACATGGAAAAATTTCTACAAAGGCAAGCTGTAAAACTAGGAAACTAAGTTGGAAACTTTGATACTGAGCTGGAAATAGGAAACTAAGATGGGAATTACAGTTCTAAACTGGAAAATAGCAGAAATTTGAAAGCAATTGAAAGGGAATTGCAGATTTTGTTCTACAGCAAGTAAGCACGAAGAAACAAATAAAAGAAAGCTGAAATTGGTTGTCCGGTGGAAGAAACTCTGCTTCGATGAAGCCAATCGATTCCCAACCGGGGTAGAAGAGGAAATGGGATGTGGAGTAGAAGAAGAAGACCTCTCCAAGCTGATGATCAGACAAGAAACCCCTCTCCCATCGCTGCTTGATCGAAGAGCTTCCCTCCTTCTCCTTGGCTGCGTGTGTGCGTGAGATTCCCTCCTTTGGCTGCCCTAGCTTCCTTTTCTACCTCTCCTTTCCACCCTTGATTTCCTTTAATGAGTGGCCGAGATTACTTGCAAGAAAGCTCCATCAATTTTAGTGCTAGATCCAAGTGGAGGGTTGTGATGCACGAGTTCTTCCCGATCCCTCTGGATAGCTACTGATCGGACTGGATGAACACTAATCGGACTGGATGACCCCTGATCGGATTGAGGACCGATCAGGCACCTCCCTGATCGGTCTGAGGACCGATCAGGATGTGATCAGTAGCTGAAGTTTGGAGTTCTTCTGTGCCAGCCTCTTCTGATCGGTCACGGGACCGATCAGACTTTCCCTGATTGGATTGGAGACCGATCAGGGCACCAACAGAATGAATTTGGAGCCTGATGTCATTCTTTATGGATCCATCCTAGATCTGGATGTGCCCTTTTGATCTGATGATGCACAAGCTGTCCAAAAAGCAAATAGAATGAAATATGAGTGTAAAAATGCAGGAAAATTAATTAACCAATGAAAATGTATCCTATTAATAATTATGCATCATTTCATAAACAAATACACCCCAGAGCCCCAAATTTCCTCACTAATTGCACAAAATTTATCCATCAAATTGCCAATTATCTGGCAGTCGACTGGCCAGAGGGCAGTCGACTGCCAAAACTCACAGAGAGTTTACAGCCTGGGACCAGTCGGCTGTCCATTTGGCAGTCGACTGTAACCCCCCAAAACTAGCCGTTGGCTGGCATTTATTACTAGACCAGTCGACTGCCCCAGGGGCAGTCGATTGGTGCGGGTCTGGACAGCTTGCGAAGTTGCCCTGTTCTCTTATAAAAAGAGGATTTTTTCACACGTGAACGGTACAGTTTTTCACTGTAACGAAGTGTTGTTCGTGCGACTAGTCTTTCTATCTTCCTCTCACTCTTCATCGTATTCTGTAAAGAGGAAGACAATACTTGTAAAGGTTTCTCCACCTTTGAAGGAGACTTTTCATAGTGGAGGTGGAGTACTCGCGTGGATCCTTGGATTAGTCACCCGTTCGGGTGGATACCAAGTAAAATTCCTATGTCAGCATTGCTCTCTCATTCTTTGTATATTTTTGTTTGTATTGCGCTAACCTCTGTGTAGAGAAAATGACAAAAAAGTGCTTTCACCCCCTCTAGCAACACAAGCGATCGTACACGTTTCGGAGCAGAGTGCTTGTTAGAATGCGTTGGAAGAAGTTGTGTTGGAAGCCAAGGGGGTGAACCCCTTTATATAGTCGTAGCTGGGGCGCCTGTGTTGAAGGGGGCGCCTGACACGTGACCCTCACTGCGCAAAACTCAATCCACAGACTTGGCCAGTGCTTATCCCCTCAACCTGGGCGCTTGAGCTAACTGGGGCGCCTGTGTTAACACAGGCGCCTCATATGCAGTCTTGAGGCTTTGCTTCGAGGTGGTACTGGAATTGCCCTTTGTCTGGGGTGTCTGTCTCAACACAGGCGCCTAGTCAAGCAGGGCGCCTCACTCCATTGAGGCACCCGGGAGCAGAAACCTTCATCCCTTCGTTCTTGCAACCAGGGTTAGTTCCAAAACACAAGTGGCATATAAATAATATAGATTTAAGCATGATTTACAACCTGAGCTGTCTTGGTTCTGACTTTGGGCTTCCTAAATGGAACCCTAGGTTGAACCGACGCCTAATGTTCCCTCCTACGGGGAACGTGTCCTCACCGGCCTACTCCTCTCAGGAGAGTTTACCTGTTTGCCAACTGGCTCCTCCGGTTGGACTTTTGCCCAATCCCCCTGATCAGGTCTTCGTGCCCAGTCCGCGACCAAGACTTATTGGCCAGCTTCACTCACCAGGTCTTCGGTGCCCAGTCCTCGACCATGACTTATTGCCCAGCTTCACTCTCCAGGTCTTCGGTGCCCAGTCCACGACTAGGACTTATTGCCCAATCTTTTGTCAGGACTTAGGTGCCCAGCCCGCGGCCAGGACTTAGTGTCCAATTCTTAGAACTAGGACTTCGTGCCTAGTGTACCTAGGACTTTTCCTGCACACTTGATTAGCATTGTCAGATCACAACAAATCTTAACTTCTGAACCCTTTGCCATTATCAAAACACAGGTTTGACTTTGGTGCTTCCGGCACCAACATACATCGGGAGGAACATTGCATGTTCACTTTTTTCTTTTCCTTCTTCTTGTTGCAAAACGCTTGAGGCGGCCGTATGTACTTTCTCCATCTCCTTCGTGGAGTCTTGTCAGTGTCCTAGGGTCACATTCACGAGCACCCCCTAAAGGCGAGATGAATCTCCTATTCCGAGCGTATAAGGCTGATGCCCTTTGGGCATCGACCTGTATTGGCACTACTCGTTGAGATGCAGCTTATTCAATTTAGTGCTGCTCCAGCACCCCTCGAATGACGTTGGCAATCAGGCGATCCAGTTCCTCCTGTGTCAAGGCGATTGGTTGTCCTTCCGGTTCTGCCATCACAGTGTTCCTTCTGGGAATTAGTTTAGTTTCCCACAGACAACGCCAAACTTGTTCCGAAAGTGAACGACGTGGATGACAAGTCACCGGCGACTAGTCTCGGGTGATGACGAGGGAGGAAACCCATGCCTTCATGGTTAACACGAGCGTAAAAAAGGTGTACACCGGAAGGAGTTCCGGCGGAGCCCTCTCCGACGCTCAAGTCAGAACTTACTCAACGATGGAGGAGTAAGGAGAATAAATTAGTAGAATTAATCAAAAAGTCCCCCCTTACCTAGGGGTCTAAGCACCTTATATAGTTGTTGCTCTCGTTCGACGAGTGCGCACACGTTGTTGTAACCATTCTTCTACTCCCATGCCTCCTAATTCATGGTTGTCTGCCGGCTGTCATTTACTAGGGCCTCCTGGTAACGACGACCACGCCCTTTAACTCATGCATTGCTAGTCGTAACCGTCAGCCAACATTCTCATTCAAGGGAGGGGACGTTTGAAATGATTGTCACTTGTATTAAATATGTCATTATAGTCATTAATGATAGACTTCTCTTACCCGCACTCTTTCACCCGAGCTGGTCTCGGGCTCCACTCATCGAGCGAGGTTCGGGAACTCTCAGTGCCTGACTAGTCTCGAGCACATCTCTTCTAAGGTGGTCTTGGGAGCTCTAGCCTGAGCTGTCCTTAGGTCTCCTTGCTCGAGCTGATCTCGGGCCCTTTTCTCCCGAGTTGTCCTCGGGCGGTTATAGTCTGGGTTGTCCTCGGGCGCTTTTCCACAAGTGGGTCTTGGGGACTTTCTCGGGCATTTCTCATGACACACAGCCTTCCACCGCCACGTGTTCAGCTAGGGCTATTCACCCCAATCAATATCTATTATATCGGACCAGAAGCAAACATAAAAAAGATTGTGTGCACTCCCTTTCGGGATGTATTGTCCAACAATAAAAGTAGTTAAGACAAACATAGTAATAAATGAGAAATTTATTAATGAGTACGGTTGCATATTATGGTACGACTAACTTCTTGGGACAACAATGATGCGAAGAATAATAAATAATTCACGTGAACATCTTTTAAAGAATTAGAAGATTCTTTTATATAATAATTTTTCATGTATGACTTGTTTACAAGGCAATCTAATTATAAGACCTTTCCCCATAAAGGTTAATGTTGAAACTCTAATCTTCTTAGAGAGGATTCATGAGGATATTTGTGAACCTATATACCCATGATGTGGACCATTTCAATATCTCATGGTATTTATTGATGCTTCAACTAAATGTTAGTTTACTTTCATCTTGAAATATAGCCTTTGCTAAACTACATGGATAAATTATTAAATTATGAGCTCAATTCCTTGATTACTCAATCAAGGCAATTCACATTGATAATCTTATTAAATTTAAGTCACAAGCATTTGATGACTATTGTATATCAATCATAATTTCAATTGAATATTTAGTTGCCCATGTTCATACATAGAATGACCTAGCAAAATCATTTATTAAATAGTTGTAATTGTTGGTGCTATCTTGGTTAGGTCAGGGTTGACCGAGTTTGACTAGACTCGGGTGAGCATATGTCTGGTATGCTTGGTAAGCTTAAGGTTGAATGTTTCGATGTTTGATAATGATGTTTGAATATTGTGTGAGTCAAGTGGGTCAAGGTTGACTAGAGACTTGACTGGAAAAGACCTAGTGGGACTAGGTACACCTAGTGGGATTAGGTGAAGTCCAGGTGGATCGGGGAGATCGCACGTAGAAATGGGAAAAGAACTAGTGGGACTAGGCACACCTAGTGGGGCAAGGTGAAGTCTAGGTGGATTGGGGAGATCGCATGTTGGCATGGGAAAAGACCTAGTGGGACTAGGTGAAGTCCAGGTGGATCAGGGAGATCGCAAGCTGGCAAAGTGGAAGTCTACTGAGAGACTAGACCTAACTCGAGGGTTAGGCAACCCTGATTGGGAATCAGATTAAGTCCTAGTTGGGAGCTAGGTAGGAGAAATCCAAGTTGGTCAATGGGTTGATCGGACACTTGGTCGAGAAGTCCTAACAGGTCACGGTTGACCAAGGTTGTTGGGACCGGGTGCATGTTGACAAGGATACGGGTTCGTAATATTTTAAAATTTTACGTGCAGCGGAAGAATTAGCATAAAATAATTTCACAAATTATTTTAACCACGTATCTAGCATGCGACCTTATGATGTGTGGACGTAATCATAAATTAAAACATTGCGGAAAAGTAAACTAATTTACTTTGTACCTCGCGTAACTCGAAGAAAAGGGACGAGATCCAACCGTATCGTCCCTTGGAAGCTTCGCCTCTATTCGCGTCCACGCCGAGTTCTCTTCGGGATGACTTCGCAAAGTCACGAGTTTTGTGCCGACGAGAACTACTAGATTCTCTAAAGGCACAACTAGAAGAACAAGAGAAAAGAATGGAAACTTACCAACAAGAAACGGAATCTAAATTCCAGGAAGAGAGGAGTTGTGATCTGCTTCTTCTTCTTCTTGTTTGGCTCCTTCTTGGTGATCCTTGCTCACGCCAACCCTTGGAAGGGTGAGGTTGCGCCGGCCCTAGGTTGGACAAGGGGCGCCGGCCCTAAGAGTGGCAAGGGGCGCCGGCCCTAGGAGGGAAGGAGAAGGAGAAGAGAATAAGAGAGAGAGAGGGAGAGAATTAATCTCTTGATTAATCTATTGATTGGAATTCAAGGCTTGCCTTTGGTTCCTTTATATAGTAGCCTCTCCCTTGCTAAGTCTCCTCTTTAACGGAATTAACGGAATTAGTTTTCATAAGAAATTTATCTTATAAATTCTCTTATGAATTATTCCGTTTTAAACCAAGTTTTATTATAACTAACTTTATAATAAAACAAATTCATCTCTCCTTTAATTATGGAAAAAATTTTACAAGAAATTTATAAACTTTCTTATTATGAAAAAATCAATTCATAATTGATTTTATAAAATTAAAATAAACCATTCCATGGATCATTTTAATTTTCATAAAAGAATAAATTTCTATAAATTTATTTATATAAATTTCTCTACACAAATTTATTTATCCATAATTTATAAAACAAATCGTGCTAGATTTATTTTATTAATTAAACCAAATAAATTGGTTTCTTCCCCTTGTTGTGGCCGGCCAAACCAAAGGGATTTAGCACCCTCTTTGACCGGCCAAACCAAACCGAACCGATCGCGAATTAAACTCATTTAATTTGCCCGATAAGCCTTCAAAAGACTTAGCCATTTTAAGTTTCCGTTGCGCCTCTGATTAACTCAGATTCGACTTATTTCTCTTGATCAGAAAATCCAATTTTCAACTCGTTTTAAATCCCTAGGATTACTCGTAGTGCGTGTGACTAAATAGGCTTTCGATTTATGTTGGTCGTCTATAATCAACTAATTATAGAACGATCATGAGTGGCACCTAGTAGTACATCATGACCCCCAATTAATCGAAAGATCAACGGTTTGACCTCAGAAGTAATTCTGAAACCCTTCAGCAGCTCTAATGAATCGTGCCTCATTCCCTTCACCATCTTATACCCACTTGGTTCAGGACACGGTCTATTTGTGTCAGTCCCCACTAGGCTGACTACATCACACCTAGCCCAAGTAGTGTCTTTCTCGTCCTTTGGATTTCTAATTACTCTCATGTATTCAAGAGACTCACACTCTAAACATGATATGCTCTTGCCAGAGGCTTTGAGTAACAATCCGACGATAGGCCTGGGTATACATCTCCTCGCAAGGAGTGGTGAATCCTTTGTAGGCTACTCAAACATCTTCGGGCACTTCGGCTTATACCCAATCATCCTGGGTCCACACCTCCTAGGAGATGCTTGCTTAAGATGTTAAAGTATAAATCTCCATGACCAAGATGACTTGAACACCGCAAGTCAAAGGAACATCGCACTTAAGCTGCAGTAAGAACTTCATTGACATATCTATATAGATTACCATATGAAGTTTTACAGCTAGTCACTCTAATGAACTAGTTCCCTTAACTAGCATCCATGTTTATCTCCAGACATCCCAATGTCACCAGCCAGTGAGAATCAGCTGATTAGAGAATAACCCATGCTAGTCTCAACAGAATTGATAATGTCCGTTTTTATCAATTCATCGACTAGGGATATTTTCAATACTTCACAATTGCACATTTAGAGATAATCACTAGTTGTGATCCCATCACAAATTCTCTTATGCTGTGAATTGTATTGCGGACATTCAGCAGATGAGTTTAAGATCCCAATCAAATACACAAACATGTATACTCAAATAGTGAATTATCATTTATTAAAATGAATGTTTACAATCATAAGGCGATTGCCTTAGGATACTTCTCTCATATCACTAACAAAGGTTAGGCAAGGGAACCTTAGACTTGTGCACACAAGTTAGGATTAGACTCAATTGATTGGGTGATCAATTTGGGTTTGGTTTCTCGCGAACAGAAGCCTTCTTGATCGATTGGGTGATCGATTAAGAAAGGGTGAATCGATTGGTGATCGATTAAGGAAGGGGTGAATCGATTGGGAGAAATAAGTTGCGAGAACAGAATGTGGCTGGATCGATTGGGCAATCGATTCAGCATTCTCTTAATCAATTGATCAATCGATTAAGAGGTCCGGTAATCGATTGGGCGATCGATTACTGCAGTATTGCGCATGTAACGCCCATAAAATCCTCTCAATATTTTTCTTGAAAATATTGATCATGCCTATATGGATTCTTGAGTAACATAGGAATGCTAGCATGAACCTTAGCATGATTCCTTATATAGATTAAAAAGCTAAGTATTAATGGGCCTTACATGAGCCTTCTAGTACCATGGCTATTAGTGGACCTTGGGTAGAATTTTAACATGAATAGAATTGGGCTCCAATTAGGAATATTAGTATAACTCTTGGTGGGCTCTTATGCGGGCCTTGCCAAAAATAAGAGTAAATGGAATAAAAAGAAAGTGCATGCACCAAGGATTGAACCTTGGACTTAGGATAGAGGCAAAGCCTCATCATGCATGTACTAACCAATTCACCTAGCAAGGGAGTGCTAGTGGAAAAGGAAGAGGATTGTTGTTAAGGCTAAAGGAAGTGAAGAGTCACCATGTGAGGAGGCACCATGCCCCTTCACTTGCCCCTCCACTTAGTATAAAAGAGGGGGATGAGGAGTGAAGAGACACCTAAGTTATTTCTTCCTCTTTTCTTCCACCAAGGGCTCTTCCTCTCCTCTCTTCTTCCTCCTCCTAGCCGAAACCCACAAGGTGGTTTCCCCTTGGAAAACTTCACAAGAAGACTCCCTCTTGAAGATCTAAGTTCTTCTACAAGACTACAAGGGCAAGGAGTGTTCTAAAGTCAAGAAGGTTTTCATTTTCCTCTCGATTCAAGGTTTATAACCAAGATAAAAAGATGTAATACTCTCTCACCTGTGGTATAATAGTTTTCTATGTTGTCTATCATGATTTAAGTTTTGTTTGGGATCTATGTTGAGAAAACTATGGATTAGGGCTTCTAGGGATTTCGGCCAATCAAGTTTTTGGGGTTTGGGATGATGTTAAGACCTCACTTATGTTTCCTAATGCTTTCTCATGATAAAATAAGAATGAATTATGAGTTGTGGAATTTTTGTAGCACCCTAAAACCCTACAAGTTTCGGCCACCTCTTCCCTTTCATAGTTAGGATTAAATCTAACCCTCCAAGCATGCTTATTATGATTCCCTATGTTACAATGGATGTTAATTGAAATTATATGAATTTTTCCATGGACTTAAGACCCCTACAAGTTTTGGCCACTTCCCTATTTCTATGGTTAGGATTAGATCCAACCCTCCAAGCATGCTTATTATGATTCCCTATGATATAATGGATGTAAATTGTAAATTTTATGAATTTTCCATAGACCTAATACCCCTCTAGGTTTTCGGCCAAGACAAGGTTTAGGGCTAGGAATTAGGGTTAGCTCCAATCATGTATTCTAATGGCTTCCTATGACATTGTATGTATTATATTGGATGTTAATTGTGAATTATATGAATTTTCCATGTACTTGTGACCCTCTAGGGTTTCGGCCAAGACCAAGTTTTAGGGCTAGGACTTAGGGTTAGCCCCAATCATGGGGTTTAATGGCTTCCTATGACATTGTATGTATTGTATGGGCTTCACTTTACTTATGGTACCTCACATGTTACTTGAATAATGGAGCCTCTATCTATAACTTTTGGCCAAAGCTCCAAGTCTAGGGTTTGGGTTAGTCTAAGGTTTCAAGTATACTTGTTTATGGCTTATTATGATGTATATATATGTTCATGCATGTTGTATGAATCTTATGTTACCTAAAACCCTAACTTTATGTGCTATGCATCATGACCTTGTATGCTTATATTATGTGTCATGTTTTAGTAGGTTTTATTTATGGATGTATTAAATCATATACCATGAACACATGTGTTGAGAAATATGTATCATGTTTATGTAGAATTATGCATGCGTTAGGTTAAATTCCATGAACATATGTATATTATGATTATGTAGACCTATGCATGTTTTAGGTTGAATGTTATGAACCTATGTAGTATGTATCATGTTCATATGGATCCTACCCATGCATGCTTTATGATAGATACCATGATCATGTATGCTATGTGATATGTACCATATATGTAATGCATGCTTACCCTATGTACCATGATCATGCAAGCATTATGAACTAAGATGATGTTTATGCCTTAAGGCATAATTATGTAAGTAAGTCATGTCTTATGAATGAAGATGATGTCATGCCTTTAAGGCATAATGATCTTATGCATGAACTATGAATGATGAAATGCTAAGTATACTTTATACCATGCTTCATGTATTAAGATCATGTTATGTTTTCAATTATGCTATATAAGTTCTATGAATGATGAAATATGATGTAAAAAGAAGCATGTGAAGTTATTTTACTTTATGAATGGGCTTGTACCGGACCCTAAAAAGGTCCAAGGGATGGGCTCCTCATGTAAGCCTCGGTGTGGGACTACCGCAGCTGTCCCCGGTTCTGGGACTACCGCAGCTGTCCAAGAGGGATGGGCTCCTCATGAAAGCCTCGGTGATGGACTACCGTAGCTGTCCCTAGGTTGAAGGTAACCTAGTACCCTAGTAGGTCGAGACTAGCTACCTCGCATCTACTTAGGGATGCGCGCAAATGATGAATGTATGTATGTGGTACAAGCCGGGGCCCCCCATGATGTTATGATTATATTCAAGTATTTATAATTATGATTTTCAAATAAGCATCCTTATGTTATGTGCACTTAACTCATGCATTCATTCATGTTATGCATCTATGCCATGTCACCATGTCAAGTAAATCATATGCTTATGTTTATGTCAAGAACTATGTCATGTCAAGTATGTTCATATACTTATATTTTATGTCAAGTACTTTTTATGCCATGAGCTTTACACACTTCTATTTCATGTTAAGCACTTTTATATGATGATGCGGTTTCATGTACATCTATATGCCTCTTCATGTTAAATGCTCTATGAATACCTTTTCATGATATGCTATTGTTTTACGCTACGCTCTCCATGTTGTCTTTCCATTAACTATATGTGACGTATGTTTTAGTGAGTAGGAAAGGGTTTTACTAAGCCTATGTGCTTATAAGTTTATTTTTCTTATACTGCAGATCAAGCAAGAGGAAACTAAGCTAAGGGAAGCAGCAGGAGGGCAAGTGTGTGTGTGTGGCAGTGACTTGGCAAAAGAAAAGAAAAGATCCTAATACCTATACTTTGTCCCATGTCCTATATTTTGCATTGTCCTCTTTAGTTACATGCTATACTTATGATGATTTTGCCTAAAGAACAACTTATGTGGTTTCCATATCATGCTTTATTGCTATACTTGTCATGGCTAAAATTATGATGTTAACATGCTATCCCATGATGTTATACTTATGTTGGCTTTAAGCTTGATGGTAGGATAAGTGATGTTTAATGCAAGCATGATCAATAATGTTATGTCTCACATGATATGTCTTATATTTTTATGTTATGACAGTGCTAAGTTACTAGGTAACCATGCTTAGGAATGATAGTTAAGACATGTTTACATGATTCAAGTGTTAGTTGCATGGTTTAAACGCATATGTATTAAGTTTTAAATTATTTCGCTGCATTAAGGTATCCATATGCATTTATGTATGTTAGCGTAACGCCGCCTTCCGCCCACACTGTAGGGCGGGAAAGGCGGGCGTTACAGCGCAAGAGCACAGAAAGGTGCTGAATCGATTCAGCAATCGATTAAGGTTATTCTTAATCGATTGGCTAATCGATTAAGCTTCAAAAAATAGTCGTTAAATGACTAAGTCTGACGTGGTAATCGATTAGGGAAGCCTAGGCGTCGAGTATATAGGGTTTTCACCCAGGTTTGAAGCGCAGGGCTTGCATAGCTCTTCGCTAGTTCTTCTTCTCCTTCCTCGCCATTTCAAGAGAAGTCTTGGGGCATAGTGTTGTTGCACTTCCAAGGTTCTAGAGGCGATCTCAAGCTTGAAGAAAGCAAGGAAAGCAAAGTGAGCTCATTGTTGTAAATATTGTAAGATTTCCTATTGTATTTGCTTCCTCTTGTTGTATTCTTCTTGTAAACTTGTAAGAGGTTTCTCCACCTCAAGAAGGAGATCTTTCATAGTGTATGAGAGAGTGAGGAGTGCGGATCCTTGGATTAGTCACCTCAAAGAGGTGGATGTCAAGTAAATCCTTGAGTGTTAGCATTGCTTGAAGTCTTCCGCGGAGATAAATCTTCAACAAGCAAATTGTCCTCTAGCTCTCTTACCGGTCCCAACAAGTGATATCAGAGCAAGGTCGCTCTTCTTTAGACTCATCGCCAAGAGAGCAAGAGCTAGAGGAAGAAGAAGAAGTTTGAAGAAACCCTAATTTCAAGAAGTCATCATCAAAAGGTTAAATTCAAAAATGGAGTTTGGCTACGACACTCGAGCACCTCCACCATTCGACAAAGCAAATTTCGATCTTTGAAAGTCAAAGATTGAAAATTTCTTCATGATGGAGATATAGCAATGGTTTGCTCTAATAGAGGGTTTTGAAGCTCTAACAAGCACCAAAGGAAAGCTCCTCAAGAAAAGCAAATGGAATGAGGAGCAAATCAAGAGATGCGAGACCAACGATAAAGTGACCAAGTTGCTGGTCAATCTATTGCCAAGCACCAACTTGGACAAAATTAGAGAATTTTAAGATGCCAAAGAGCTTTGGAGCAAATTGGCAAAGCTTCATGAAGATCCCTCCACTGTACCAAATTAAGACAAATCCAAAGAGAGAGATTCATCGGAGGAAGAAGATTCAGAAGTTGAGAGATGCTCAACAACCGAAGATGAAGTTCAAGAAGCCTCCACTTCAAGGATTGAGGAGGAGCAAAATTTTCCATTGACATCGGATCAAAGAAAAGCTTCAACATCATCATCTGAGGTCAATAATGAAGAAGAAGAATCGAGTGTCACCTCTACACCCCATGAAGGTATAACTATTTCAATTTGTAAAAATAAAGATCACATTATTTTTTTGAGTGTAGGCAAAAAGGACACTATAAGAGTATGTGTCCTAATTTGGTCAAGAAGAAGGTGCAAGTGACACCCAAGACCAAGGAGAAACCAAAGGAGGTCGGCCTCGTGGTAAAGAAGGATAAAAAAGCACATTGTATGCTTCTCATGCAAACAAAAGAGACATTATCGGAATCGATGTCCAAAGGGGAACGATCCGACCAAGGCAAAAAGGAGAAGCTCAAATCAAGGGGGAGTCTCTAAGAACAAGACTAAGGTACCATTAGGTAATGGTACTTATTTTCATCATGATAATATGTATGCTAGAAATAATTATTATCATTTTTATGCTATTTATCATGAAAATAGGAGGCATGAAAAACCTAAGAAAACTATAGAGTCTTCCATGCTACGACTACCATATCTAAGGATAGGGAATAAATTAGAACTTTCCATGGTAGACCTACTCAACATAAGGCCGAAAAGAATAATCACCAAGGTTATATTAGAAAACCAAGCCTCGATGAGGTAATGATGGAAAATCAATTTTTGAGGTCAAAACTTGATAAATTGAAAAAAAAACCCTTAAGAAAATAGAAAATCTATTCAAGGGATCAAAAATTCAAAACCTAGATTTAGGAAATCAAGGACCCTTTAGGAGCAAGAAAGGTTTGGGGTACAAACCTAAAACCAAGAATGATGGTCTATCTTATCATAGAGTTTCATATAGATATGGAATTCAATCTATGTCTAGGGGTCAAGTCAAGGCCACAGGGGAAGTCATCCTTAGAGTTGACCAAGACAAGACCAACATGATTAAGGCTTCAGAGAAGCCTAGAAAAGTCATTAGGAAGGTATCAAGAGAAGTTATCCCTAATAAATACCTAGAACACCCAAGGAGCACCAATAGATTTTGGGTTCCTAAAAGTGTGTTCGCCACACCCTAGATAGGCCTAGAGAGTGTCAACTCAAATTTGACGGGTAGTTAACCCAACCTTGATGAAGTTGGCACTTTGGGGCATTTTCAAGGAGTTACTACCCTTGAAAATGAAGGAGTCATTTGTTTACTCTAGGAGGAGTAAAATTATGTCAAACTAAATTTTTGAAAGATTGAACCAAATAAAGTTGGCACAACTAGGTTAGAATCCAAAGATATGCCAAGTTGGGAGTTTCGACATTATCTTAGAAATTAAAGGAAAAATTAGGATTATCAATGGCTTAGCGATGAGTTATTGATACTTAGATAGGAAATCTAAGTATTTTCTTTTGTGCTACTATGCCATATTTTGTATGCCCTATCACATGCCATGACATCATAATTCATCATTCATATTTTATTATAAAAATATTACATGTCATGTCATACATGCATCATCTAGCTATAATATTTTTTAAAATTCTCATATGATGCATGTCATAGTCATTATCATGCATTAATTTAATTTTTATTGAAATTAAGGACATTGATATTAATTGACATTCTAGGTGGATGATCAAAGTTTATAATGCCTAAGTAGAAGTGCATGAACCCTTAATTTAGGGAGAACATGACTTTCACATCTCACCAAGATCATAAGTTGACTTGCGTGTATTTTGAGATACATTAGAAACTAGTGAGATGTTAGGGTGATGAATGAAACTCAAGGTGTTGATTAATGTACATCCTATTGAGTTTTAGGTTCATCAAAACATGAATATAAATGAACTCCAATCATTGGGAAAACTAATGTACAAGTCATGTGCATTTATCCCAAGGAACATGGTTGGAAATTATTTTTGAAACCTATTTCAAAACTATTTTAGAAAACCTTGGTGAAGACTATCTTTTGATAGATCTCATCATTGATGAATTAGATACAAAATAGAGTGAAACATTGAAGTATTTCAATGGTCTCCATTTTTGTGTCAATCTTTGAAAAAGAGAGTTATTTTCGTATAAAATTATTTTTCCTTGATAGTATATGTCATAAATAATGTCTACACAAAATTTCAGGATTTTTCAAATTTTGTAGAATTATTTAGGAGTCTCTGAAATTCGGACTGAAATTGTTTTCATAAATCAGAAACTCCCAATCGTTCAGGTGATCGATTAGGACAACATCAATCGATTGGTCAATCGATCATTAAACCATTTCTGCGGGCACAGAAGCTCGCATAATCGATCCATTGATCGATTAAGGGAAGCCGTAATCGATCAGCTGATCGATTAAGGCATAGCTTAATCGATTGAGACCCAACACTAATCGATTGACACGACTGAAACTGTCTGTTTCAGTTAGTTAACCCAATTTTGAGTAACCTAACAATCTCTAGCCCTTTGAAATATTTTTATAAGTATATTAGGGTAAATTTCATTGTGAAATCAAAAGGGGAGATGGTTTAGTGAACACTATAGGGTTAGAGAGAGGTTTTGATTCAAGTTTTGAATCTCAAAATCTCATAACCTCAAGTTGAAATTTCCTAAAGTTTTAGAAACTCAAAAATCATTGTTGGTGCAATGATAGAGGGTTAGAGTATGTTTTGAGGGGGAGATCTTCCTTAAAAGCATGTGTTTGATTTTTTATTTTTATTTTTGGGATAAGTGAAAGAATGAAGATTGAGAATCTTCATTACGATGAATGTTCAAGATTGAGCATGGGGTGAATCGATTGGGTAATCGATTGGGAGAAATAAGTTGCGAGAACAGAATGTGGCTAGATCGATTGGGCAATCGATTCAGCCTTCTCTTAATCGATTGATCAATAGATTAAGAGGTCCGGTAATTGATTGGGCGATCGATTATCGTAGTATTATGCGAGAACACATAAAGGTGCTGAATCGATTCAACAATCGATTAAGGTTGTTCTTAATCGATTGGCTAATCGATTAAGCTTCAAAAAATAGTCGTTGAATGGCTAAGTCTACGTGGTAATCGATTGGGCAATCGATTAGGGAACCCTAGGCGTCGGGTATATAGGGTTTTCATGCAGGTTTGAAGCGCAGGGCTTGCACAGTTCTTCGCTAGTTCTTCTTCTCCTTCCTCGCCATTTCAAGAGAAGTCTTGGGGCATAGTGTTGCTGCACTTCCAAGGTTCTAGAGGCGATCTCAAACTTAAAGAAAGCAAGGAAAGCAAAGAGAGCTCATTGTTGTAAATCTTGTATGATTTCCTATTGTATTTGCTTCCTCTTGTTGTATTCTTCTTGTAAGCTTGTAAGAAGTTTCTCCACCTCAAGAAGGAGATCTTTCATAGTGTATGAGAAAGTGAGGAGAGCGGATCCTTGGATTAGTCACCTCAAGGAGGTGGATACCAAGTAAATCCCTGAGCGTTAGCATTGCTTGAAGTCTTCCGCGGAGATAAATCTTCTACAAGCAAATTGGAGCTAATCACCCCCCTCTAGCTCTCCTACAGGTCCCAACAGTAATTAATTGCTAGACCACTACTCATGAAAACAAAACTTTCATCTTCTGTTTGGGGGCATGCCATAATATACGTTGCATCATTGATTTGTGTAATACTAACTGATCATCACCAATATTCATGGTTACAACTTGCCCATGGCCGAGAATCAGATGCTTCTCACCTTCGAGTATTTAGTTGTGCAGTACATGCCCTTATCCCCATTACACAATGAATCAAAATGAGTCCATAACATAGATTTGAAATTTACATGGAATATGATTCACTATCCATTGTTAGATATTTGAAGCTTTTAATAGGTGACTTGTTTACTGCAAGATTTACAAATTACCATTTTGATGAAATAAATTTTCCAACGTTGAGGGAGCAAAGTTGTATCTTGAAGAATAACGAAAAAAATTCTGGAATGAAAAAACATTATTTTATTTTGTTCCCCACAACAATTAATATGAGCAAAAAGTGAAAAGAATCATTCACTTGCAAAGAATTGTAAACTAATTGCTTGTAATACAAAAATATGACAAAGTCATATATACAAGTAGAGAATACTCTAGTAAAAATTGATATCCCTATATGACCATCTATTACTCCGCTTGCAAATGTATCTTAAATATGTCAAAAGTGTAGGAAGTGCGGGACGTGGGCAAACCCACGTTGCCCACTTCCCCACTTCTCCCCTAGACCCTTTACTATAAAAAGGGAAGGGTGTGCGCCCAAGAGAAAGGTAGAGGAAAGCAGAAGCATTTAGTAGCCTGGCAGAGGAACATCTAGAGAGAGAGAGAGATTTGATTCGTGGACTATACGAGAAGTGTTCATTGGAATCTTCTCGTCAATAGCAAGAGGGGCTTCCTCTAATGGTATTTTCTCTGTTTTCAATTGCTCACGATTTTCGGGTGAATCACTGTAAGTTTCATAGTTTTTGTTCTGTATGTTCATGCTTTATAATCAACAATGGTATCAGAGTCAAGTTAGGTTCTAAGTAGCATGAAATCACTTCGCCTGGAAATCGCGGCTTTGTGTTGGTAGTTTTCTTTCGAGTTGACAAACTAATTGTTAAATACCGAAATTTTTTAAAAGGTAATTTTTTTTAAATAAAGGGCTTAGTTGTAATTCTCGAAACTTGGAGGGTTTATTTACAAAAAGCTGAAAATTAAGTTATATAAAAAGCCCTAAGCCCTAACTCCCAGCATTCACCCGAACCCCTCTCGCCTCTTCGCCGTTCCCTTCTCCCCCTTCGTTGCGAGCGGCGCCGAAAAACCGCCCGAGCGGTTCCTTTCCCTCGCGACAGCCACCGCCGCCCGACCTTCTCTACTCCGGCGTCGAGCACGAGCAGAGTGTTGCAGCCGCACGCCCGTGCACCCTACCTCGCGCGAAACCCTAGTCGAGTTGATTTCTGCGCGCGAAGGGAATCCGCAGATCCCTTCCGGCCAAGAGCAAAGGCGCCACTACTAGCCTACCTCTGTTCCCCTACCTCTGTTCCTCGTCTCGTCCTGTTGCTTGCGTCGACCATCCATCAGGGTTTCCCGATCACTGACCTTTTCTTCTTCCTACCAATTTAGGTAAGGATTATTTGTTTTGAGTTTAGATTCCTACCTATGATCTTATTCAATTCGATAATTAAGTTGATTTAATTGGATGAGGTGTTATTCGATTTTCGAAACTCACTGTTTGGATGGGATCAATGGATTTTCAGTTGAGTTTTTGATTTGTACTCTATTCGAGTATTTGGATAGCATTTATTCTTGACTACAATTGTATTTTTATGTGCTGTGACAAACTTGACGGTAGCGAGCAGTGTGCAGTCTTTAGATATGAGATGGGTTTGATCGTAGTTCTAGTGTTAGTTCTTAGCAACGCTTTAGTATAAGTTGTTCTTAAATTATTTAGTATCTCTTGTTTAGTAATGATGAAGTACCAGGTATATTTAAGAGTTGAGGATGAAATAAAGAAATTCAGTGCAATCCAATGTGTGACAGTAGATGCGAAGGAATTAGTCACCATCATGTCATTTTAGTGAGAGAATAATTATGTTAGTAAGGAACTTCCTGTTGTTGGAGATTTGATTAAGTACATGTTGTAGTTAGGATATATCCTAATTAGGTTTAGTATTTTAGTTAGCTAATTTATTTAATTGTTATAATTAGCTAAACTTTATCATTGACACAGGACCTTGAGTTGGATACGTATAATTGATCGTGGAAGGTCTTCATTTACGAAATTCTTCAATAAAAGGCGGGTACTTCTCTTTTGTACTTGAGTAGTTTTCTTTACCTTAAAAGCATGGCTTGTTATGTCTGATAGGTTGCTTGACCTTGTTCTTTGTCGTTTGTTATTTAAACATCGCCGTTGAGACTTACTCTTCGTTGATCTTCGAGTATTCCAAATTCGTTTCTGTACAGTCCTTTGTTGATTTTCTGTTCTGTAAAGTACCGCTTGTACGCGAGTACTTAGAAGTCCATTAAACACAGATAGGTTTATTTGACATTAGAAATACTCTACCTAGTAGTGTAGGTGCATAATCGTTGGTTTGCGATTTCTGGATTGATTGTATTGATGCATTGTATACTCGTTGGATTTTATTGCATCGTTGTTTCTCCGGTTGTTCGTGCATCGTATATCATGCACCATACTTGCACGTTGCATACTAACGACTGTTGGCTTACATTTGGTTAAGTCGTCGTTAGTCATATTGTTGCTCGATTCACTCAACCACATGATGTCATGGTAGTGGTTAGAGTGCGAGTGTTTGTCCTGTCATGCCAGATAGTGACACCCTCACCGTTGTTTTAGAGGGATGAGCCGTTGGTGGCTCACCCTCACTGTTGTTTGTTTTTTTTGAGGGATACTGTAGTTGTGATAGCTCCCCCCCCCCCACCCCCCACCCCCCCCCCCCCGATGTACCGTAGGTTTGGAGTGTAGACTTCCTAGCATCCTGTCCACTCAACCACGCCTTATGTGGTATTATTATTGTTGTTGTTGGAGTGGTACAGTTGTCACAGCCTTACCCACTCGGTCACACAGATGGGATGTGTTGACGGCTTGACTGGCGTCAGGGGTGACACATGTCATTCATCATGTGCATACGTATTTCTTTTATGCATTTGTTTGTGTTTGATGCACTTATATGAGCTATGATTGTTGCATATGTATGACATGCATGTCTATCTTGATATTATTGTTGTTGAGTTGTTCTATACCTGCTTAGTCGTTATTCGGATTTTTATACCATGTCGTATTATATTGGTTATGCATGATTAGGTAAATCTGATATTTCTTATGAACTGTACCTTTTGATTCTCTACTTCGTTATCTTATTTATGCCATGCTTATTTGTCTACTCATATACCCGCAGAGTACACCCGGACTCACCACCCCTGCTTTCCTTTTTGTTGTTTTAGATAGCAGGTAGCGGTATTGCTTGGAGCCAGGAGATGATCCAGTTGACAGTCCCTCAGTCCTTCAGTTTCGCCGGGTGATTTTGGTTTGGAGTTGTTTCAGAGTTAGTTCTCCGTAGTTTCCTTGTTTTCCGCATTTTATATTATTTCTGGTATGGTCTTGATAAAATAAAAATTGTAGTCATGTCTTATTGGTCGGGTTTATTCGTTGTGGAGTTTCTTATTAAGTTGTGTTTTCTTTATGCCTAAGGTGGCTGAGCCACCCATTAAATTATTTTAAACTGCGTGGTTGTGTGTCTTTTATATATTGTTGTGATGCTAGCCGCATGTGGCTAAGCTATATATATGTGAGATAGTATGTATTTTTGTCCCATATTGTCCGCCGTACAGGGGAGATGCTGCCCGATTTTCGAGGAAGTATATACCTCTGGGGGCGTGACAATTTTTGATATCAGAGCCAAGTTTTGCGAGTTCCTTTGGGATCTGTGGATTTTTTACGGAGTTGTTTTACGAGGTCTATATGTATTTTACGGAGTTATTTTTCGGAGTCATGTTCTGGTTATGGTTGTGATGGGACTTGGCAGCGACGAGATCTCTCCCGGCAAACAAGAATTAAGTTGGTATTAAATTTGGTTAAATTTGTATCTAAATAATGTATGTTGGTTTTGTTAACAGATATGCCTCGTCGTATTGAGTTATCTCCACCCCGTGCTCGTGGTCGTGGACGACGATCACGGGGGAGGCCAAAGGAGGCCGAGGGAGACACGAATCAGGAGGGTGATAGGCCCACCAGAGTGGAGCCGACTGGTCAGAGATCAGCTCACCAGGACCCTTCAGGTGAGCTGAGATCTCCACCATGGAGAGTACCTTCTCCTGTATATCCGACAGCAGTCCCAGCTGTACCATCAGAGGCAGGTCCATCAGTACCACCTATGGCAGTTCTTGGAGTGCCATTAGGGGTACCCCCTGCCCAAACGAGTTGGCTTATGGACAGAGCTCGGATTCCGTTGCTGGCAGCATCGGTGAAGGGTCGCTTCACACTGTTCCATGGGGAACCAGATCCCTATGCTGCTCGTGCCTGGTTGGAGACATTGGAGGACACCTTCAGTTATATGACCCTCACAGACGTAGAGAAGGTGGAGTTAGCTACGTATCATCTTCGAAATCAGGCCGTCACTTGGTGGAATATGCAGAAGACTCTTTTTGGTGGACGCCCAATTTCTTGGGTTTCTTTCCGCGAGGCCTTCGAGGGCAAGTATTATCCTGCCGCGTTTCGTACAGCCCGACGGCAGGAGTTTCTTACTCTTCATCAGGGAGACCGCTCAGTTATGGAGTATGAGGCGGAATTCAATCGCCTAGCAGAGTTTTGTCCTCAGTTGGTTGCTACGGAGGCGGAGCGGACGACACAGTTTATGATGGGTTTAGCTGGATTTATCCAGATGCGTTTGTCTGGATGGATTCCTACTTCATATCGAGAGGCTTTGGATCGGGCTTTACATGCCGAGATGATTCAGCAGCAGTTGCATGGTGATAAGAACAAAGGGAAGCAGATAGCTCAGGGTTCAGCAGCGACAGAGAGACAACAGACTGTTGGACAGAAACGTAGTAGCAGGAGTCAGGGTACGCAGGAGACTTATGTGCCTCAGTCTTGACCCCAGAAGTTTGGACGGTTTTCAGCAGGATCGTCGCAGGGTTCTCACCAGACACAGAGGTTTACTACTCATGCGAATTATTGTGTGTGGTGTGGTTCCAAAGACCACGGCAGACCAGATTGTCCCCACGAGCACCCTATCTGTTATTATTGTAAACTTCCAGGTCACGAGAGTCGAGGCTGTCCCTTGAAGGCTCAGCATAAGTCTCCAGCATTTACTCCTCGGGGTGGCTGATCAGGACCGCAAAGGCCATATCGAGGCGGCCGTCAGACTCATACGTCATTTCGACCGCAGCAGACTGGACCTCAGCAGGCAGTTCCGCCACCAGCCCAGATGTATGGTATGCCTGGGCATGAGTACTCCTCACCAGTGGGGTCTCAATATTCTGGGACAGGATCGTATTATCAGCAGCCACGTCTAGCATACCAGCCTCCAGTTTATCAGCATCAACCGTCGGCTGCAGCTTCTGGTTATCAGTCTCAGTAGTCGGTTGGGCCTTCTGGATATCAGCCCCATCAGACTGCTGGACCTTCATCTGCTCAGCCGCAGCCGATTTTAGCATTGCCACCTTCAGCTACAGAGACGGACCGAGTTTATGCAGTCACCAGAGAGGAGGCACAGCGGGCCGATGGATCGGTCTTTCGTGGTATGATTTCGGTTTATGCATTTCCTGCTGAATTACTTGTAGATACTGGTAGTTCTAATTCTTTCATATCACGACTATTTATGGGAAAAATTAGTAGATTGCCTACCTTTAGATCACAACGTTTATCAGTGTCTCCACCATCCGGTGAGGTATTAGATATCACGCAGGAAGTCAAGGCGTGTCTATTGGACTTTGGCAATTATACCCTCACCGTGGATTTGTCAGTTCTCGAGATGGTAGAATTTGATATTATTCTGGGCATGGATTCATTGGCAGCTTATCATGCCACTGTTGATTGCCAAGCGAGGGTGGTCACGTTTCGGCCTCCGAACCAACCCTCGTGGAAATTCATTGGCACCAGAGATGATGGGATTTCTATTATCTCTGCACTTCAAGCTCAGAAGCTTATGTCGCATGGATGTCAGGGTTTTCTATTATCATTGATCAGCACTGATGGTAGCAGTAGCCCTCAACTCTCGGATGTTCCAGTGGTCCAACAGTTTCCAGACGTATTTCCAGAGGAGCTACCTGGTTTGCCTCTCAGAAGGCAAGTTGAATTTGTGATCGAGTTGATTCCGGGGACTGCGCCGGCATCAAAGGCTCCGTATCGTATGGCGCCTAAGGAGTTGGACGAGCTAAAGGTCCAACTTCAAGAGTTGCTTGACAGGGGATTTATTCGTCCTAGTGTATCCCCATGGGGTTCACCAGTCTTATTCGTCAAGAAGAATGATGGTTCTATGAGGTTGTGCATCGACTACAGACAGTTGAATGCCGTGACCATCAAGAACAAGTATCCCCTACCTCGTATTGAAGATTTGTTTGATCAGTTGAAGGATACCTCAGTGTATTCTAAAATTGATTTACGGTCCGGATATCATCAGTTGAGGGTCAGGGATTCGGATATTCAGAAGACAGCTTTCCGCACCCGGTACGGACATTACGAGTTTTTGGTAATGCCATTTGGGCTTACCAATGCTCCTGCAGTATTCATGGATCTGATGAATCGGGTCTTTATGGAGTATTTGGATCAGTTCGTTATTGTTTTCATCGACGACATCCTGATTTACTCCCGTTCTGAGGAGGAACATGCGCGCCACCTTCATATCGTTCTGGAGACGCTCCGACGAGAGCAGTTGTATGCAAAGTTTAGTAAGTGTGCTTTCTGGTTGTCTTCTGTGGGTTTTCTCGGACACGTTGTTTCCAGTAGAGGTATTTCCGTAGATCCCCAGAAGATCGAGGCTGTCACCAGTTGGGAACAGCCTAAATCAGTTCAGGAGGTGCGCAGTTTTCTCAGATTGGCTGGTTATTATCGCCGATTTGTTGAGGGGTTTTCCAGCATCGCTTCACCGTTGACACGTCTGACCAGAAAAGGCGTGAAATTTGTTTGGACAGAAGCTTGCGAGACTAGTTTGCAGGAGCTCAAGCGACGATTAGTGTTTGCACTTGTATTGGTGTTACCTTCAGGCGAGGACGGATTTGTACTCTACACTGACGCTTCACATCAGGGTTTGGATGCAGTTTTGATGCAGCATGGACGGGTAGTCTCTTATGCTTCTCGTCAGCTGAAGGAGCATGGAAAGAATTATCCAGTTCATGACTTAGAGTTTGCAGCCATTATTTTTGCCGTGAAAATATGGAGACATCATCTCTACGGCGTCACGTTTGAGATTTTCACAGATCACAAGAGCCTCAAGTATTTATTCACTCAGAAGGAGCTAAATCTTCATCAGAGAAGATGGATGGAGTTCTTGAAGGATTATGACTGTACCATTAACTACCATCCAGGAAAAGCTAATGTAGTTGCTGATGCACTCAGTAGAAAATCACGGAGTGTTCTGGCTTGTCACCGGGTTATGGTCACCGATTTAGTTCAGAGCTTCTCAGAGTTGGGACTAGAGGAGCAGGGTCAGACAGAGAAAGGGTTGTTGGTGACTATGGTTGCTCAGTCTTCGATCAGGACGAAGATCAGAGAGGCTCAGGCTGGTGATCAGCATCTGCAGTCCTTAGGCAGCCGGATAGCCTCCGAGCAGCAGACTGACTTTACACGTGATGACGAGGGTATTCTATATTTCTGAGGGAGATTGTGTGTACCTAAGTCACATTCGATTATGGAGGAGTTGCTTCAGGAGGCTCATCGATCTCGGTTTGCTATTCATCCTGGCGGAACCCGTATGTACCGAGATTTGAGACGTTCTTACTGGTGGATCGGTATGAAGAAAGACATCGTGGATTTTGTTGCTAGATGTCTAGTGTGCCAGCAGGTGAAGGCCGAGCATCAGAGACCTGCTGGATTACTACAGAAGATCCCTATTCCTGAGTGGTAGTGGGAGCACATCACGATGGATTTCGTTGTTGGACTACCGAGGTCTCGTAGAAGACACAATGCGATTTGGGTGATCGTTGATCGATTAACTAAATCTGCTCATTTCTTGGGGATTCAGAGGACAGATTCTTTAGACAAGCTGGCAGAGTTGTACTGCCGTGAGATTGTCAGATTACATGGTGTTCCTCTGAGCATCATATCAGACAGAGACCCGCGTTTCACTTCGCGGTTTTGGCAGAGTTTGCAGCAGGCCATGGGTACCGAGCTTCGATTCAGTACAGCCTTTCATCCGCAGACGGACGGACAGTCTGAGCGTACCATTCAGACACTGGAGGATTTGTTGAGGTATTGCGTTACGGACTTTGGAGGCAACTGGGAGGATCACCTGCATTTGGTTGAGTTTGCTTATAATAATAGCTATCATGCGGCTATTCAAATGGCACCTTTCGAGGCATTATATGGTAGAGCTTGCAGGACACCCACCCTTTGGGTAGAGGTTGGGGAATCTCAGTTGCTAGGTCCTCAGAATATTCAGCATGACGCAGAGCTAGTCCGTGCTATCAGACGCAGGCTGTCAGAGGCTCAGGATCGTCAGAAGAGTTATGCAGATCGGAGACGCAGACCCTTGGAGTTCTCTATCAGCGATCACGTGTTCTTGCGAGTGTCACCCACGAAAGGGGTGAAGCGGTTTGGGTTGAGAGGTAAGCTAGCTCCCCGCTATATTGGACCTTTCCAGATTTTGGAGCGGATTGGAGCCGTCGCTTATCGTTTGGCGTTACCACCGTCATTGGCTGGAGTTCACGATGTGTTCCATGTTTCCATGCTGAGGAAATATGTACCGGATCCTACACATGTGTTATCGGAGGTGCCGATCACACTGCAGCCAGACGCGACTTATGAGGAGGTGCCTATGCGGATTCTGGACCGCAAAGAGCATCGGTTGAGGAACAAGACAGTTCGATTGGTTAAAGTTGGTTGGCAACACCACTCTGATGAGGAAGCTACTTGGGAGCTCGAGGATACGATCAGAGCTCGCTACCCTCATCTGTTTGCTTGAGGTGCGTATGGTTGGTCTTCATTTCGTATTTATATTATAGTTGAGGTGTTGATACCTGTTGTGGTTGATTAGTATTTATTTTGGTTTGTTAGTGAAATTTGGGGACCAAATTTTTGTTAGTGGGGGAGAATGTTAAATACCGAAATTTTTTAAAAGGTAATTTTTTTTTTAAAATAAAGGGCTTAGTTGTAATTCTCGAAACTTGGAGGGTTTATTTGCAAAAAGCTGAAAATTAAGTTATATAAAAAGCCCTAAGCCCTAACTCCCCGCATTCACCCGAACCCCTCTCGCCTCTTCGCCGTTCCCTTCTCCCCCTTCGTTGCGAGCGGCACCGAAAAACCGCCCGAGCGGTTCCTTTCCCTCGTGACAGCCACCGCCGCCCAGCCTTCTCTACTCCGGCGTCGAGCACGAGCAGAGTGTTGCAGCCGCACGCCCGTGCACCCTACCTCGCGCGAAACCCTAGCCGGGTTGATTTCTGCGCACGAAGGGAATCCGCAGATCCCTTCCGGCCAAGAGTAAAGGCGCCACTACTAGCCTACCTCTGTTCCCCTACCTCTGTTCCTCGTCTCGTCTTGTTGCTTGCGTTGACCATCCATCAGGGTTTCCCGATCACTGACCTTTTCTTCTTCCTGCCGATTCAAGTAAGGATTATTTGTTTTGAGTTTAGATTCCTACCTATGATCTTATTCAATTCGATAATGAAGTTGATTTAATTGGATGAGGTGTTATTCGATTTTCGAAACTCACTGTTTAGATGGGATCAATGGATTTTCAGTTGAGTTTTTGATTTGTACTCTATTCGAGTATTTGGATAGCATTTATTCTTGACTACAATTGTATTTTTATGTGCTATGACAAACTTGACAGTAGCGAGCAGTGTGCAGTCTTTAGATATGAGATGGGTTTGATCGTAGTTCTAGTGTTAGTTCTTAGCAGCGCTTTAGTATAAGTTGTTCTTAAATTATTTAGTATCTCTAGTTTAGTAATGATGAAGTGCCAGGTATATTTAAGAGTTGAGGATGAAATAAAGAAATTCAGTGCAATCCAATATGTGAGAGTAGATGCGAAGGAATTAGTCACCATCGTGTCGTTTTAGTGAGAGAATAATTATGTTAATAAGGAACTTCCTGTTGTTGGAGATTTGATTAAGTACATGTTGTAGTTAGGATATATCCTAATTAGGTTTAGTATTTTAGTTAGCTAATTTATTTAATTGTTATAATTAGCTAAACTTTATCATTGACACAGGACCTTGAGTTGGATACGTATAATTGATCATGGAAGGTCTTCATTTACGAAATTCTTCAATAAAAGGCTGGTACTTCTCCTTTGTACTCGAGTAGTTTTCTTTATCTTAAAAGCATGGCTTGTTATGTCTGATAGGTTGCTTGACCTTGTTCTTTGTCGTTTGTTATTTAAACATCGCCGTTGAGACTTACTCTTCGTTGATCTTCGAGTATTCCAAATTCGTTTCTGTACAGTCCTCTGTTGATTTTCTGTTCTGTAAAGTACCGCTTGTACGCGAGTACTTAGAAGTCCATTAAACACAGATAGGTTTATTTGGCATTAGAAATACCCTACCTAGTAGTGTAGGTGCATAATCGTTGGTTTGCGATTTCTGGATTGATTGTATTGATGCATCGTATACTCGTTGGATTTTATTGCATCGTTGTTTCTCCGGTTGTTCGTGCATCGTATATCATGCACCATACTTGCACGTTGCATACTAACGACTGTTGGCTTACATTTGGTTAAGTCGTCGTTAGTCATATTGTTGCTCGATTCACTCAACCACATGATGTCATGGTAGTGGTTAGAGTGCGAGTGTTTGTCCTGTCATGCCAGACAGTGACACCCTCACCGTTGTTTTAGAGGGATGAGCCGTTGGTGGCTCACCCTCACTATTGTTTATTTTTTTAGGGATATTGTAGTTGTGATAGTTCCCCCCCCCCCGATGTACCATGGGTTTGGAGTGTAGACTTCCCAGCATCCTGTTCACTCAACCACGTCTTATGTGGTATTATTATTGTTGTTGTTGGAGTGGTACAGTTGTCACAGCCCTACCCACTCGGTCACATAGATGGGATGTGTTGACGGCTTGACTGGCGTCAGGGGTGACACATGTCATTACATCATTTGCATACGTATTTCTTTTATGCATTTGTTTGTGTTTGATGCACTTATATGAGCTATGATTGTTGCATATGTATGACATGCATGTCTATCTTGATATTATTGTTGTTGAGTTGTTCTATACCTGCTTAGTCGTTATTCGGATTTTTATACCATGTCGTATTATATTGGTTATGCATGATTATATAAATCTGATATTTCTTATGAACTGTACCTTTTGATTCTCTACTTCGTTATCTTATTTATGCCATGCTTATTTGTCTACTCATATACCCGCAGAGTCCACCCGGACTCACCACCCCTGCTTTCCTTTTTGTTGTTTCAGATAGCAGGTAGCGGTATTGCTTGGAGCTAGGAGATGATCCAATTGCCAGTCCCTCAGTCCTTCAGTTTCACCGGGTGATTTTGGTTTGGAATTGTTTCAGAGTTAGTTCTCCGTAGTTTCCTTGTTTTCCGCATTTTATATTATTTCTGGTATGGTCTTGATAAAATAAAAATTGTAGTCATGTCTTATTGGTCGGGTTTATTCGTTGTGGAGTTTCTTATTAAGTTGTGTTTTCTTTATGCCTACGGTGGCTGAGCCACCCATTAAATTATTTTAAATTGTGTGGTTGTGTGTCTTTTATATATTGTTGTGATGCTAGCCGCATGTGGCTAAGCTATATATATGTGAGATAATATGTATTTTTGTCCCATATTGTCCGCCGTACAGGGGAGATGCTGCCCGATTTTCGAGGAAGCATATACCTCTGGGGGCGTGACACTAATTATTAGTGTCGCAAATCGACGATCTCACTTGGCCGTGTTGCACGCTAGCGACTGCCTCATGCGTCGGCAACCGCGTTCGTCCCGGAGAAGAAATTGCCGCGGTGTTGACTGTTGTTGGGACTAGCTCTTGTGTTGGTCCCCTCCCTTGGCCGGCGTCCGCATTGCAGTGGACGTGGTCACACCGATAAAGGTGGTCACGAACGGGGCGGCATGGTATCCACACATAGAAAGAAGGTTTTGTTTGGAAACAAAAAGTGGCATGGTAAATAAAAATAATAATAATAAAGTAATACCTTTTCCAGGCATGTTTATAAAAAAAACGTTATCATATTTTTTTTATGCCATAACAATATTATGAAAATAGTGTAAAATATAAAAATAAAAGTAAATAAAGAAATAAAAGAAAAGAAAACAAAATAAAATAAAATAAACAAGGATTAAAATTTGGAAATAACCTTTTAAGAAATTTTGGAAGATTTTTTTAAAATTTTTAGAAAAATTTACGAAGATAATTAGGCGCAAAATCGGATAGTCATAAATTATTTAAGGAAATGTTTGATTTTTCGAAATTTATTTTATATATATATTTATTTATATATTCGCTTCCTCCACCGTTCGTGCCCTAAACTCATCGTCGCCTTCTCCCGAGCTCTGCCCGACACCGTGCGGTTTGCAACCTCGCGAGAGCTCAAAGCCAACGATCCTTTTCTCCAGCGCAATCCCTCCTCCTTCGCACCGTCGACACCTCCCTCCCTCTTCACTGTCGCCCGAGCCGAATCGCGTCATGGATCGATGGCGCTCGATGCCTCCGATCGCCGGTCGTGGTGGCGGCCACTGATTTCCTCACCACATCGCTATCTGATCTCGACCACCATCCTACTTGAGCCCCTCTTCTCCCTCTTCTCCCTCGATCCTGCTATTGCACACGACAACCATCACGACGGTCCTCGCCAGTTGACCATCATCTGTGGCTGATATATTCCTTGTCATGGTGATTTGCTTGTCTTGGTTTGGCGAGACTAGATCCGAGGGAGTTAAGAGGGCTCATTGGAAGGGAAGGCTACTGCTTGGATTTGTAGTGGCATCTGGGCTTCTTCGGATTAGAGGAGAGGAGTTGTTGCGTGTGAGCCAATAGGTAAGATCCAGTATGTTTTGGTCGACCTTTGATGGAATTGTAGTGGTTCATCTTTGTCATGGCTAGCTATTCATGGGGAGATGTTGTGTACATATCTTGGGAGATCAATTTACCGTCGACCGTTGTTTTTTGATCGAGCTAACAAAAATGAAGAAGTGGGAGGGATTGAGGAAGGTATAAGGTTTATTACAAGTTAATTAGATGTAATCAATTTCGTAATAGATGCTAGTAATAATTAACAGTGTTTTATTAATTGGGATTATCTTGATTAGGTTAGTTAATTAATGAAATTAATTATGAATTAACATTGATTAATAGATGTAATTGATAATTGGAGTTCTAAATATGTATGAGTCGATTTATAGATTAAGAGGTTAGTTAATTCATTTATTGATTGCTCACTTGAATTGTTGATACTTAATCAACTGGAAGGACACGATAATGGATTAACTATTAGGTTGACTCATGAATCATTTGATGGATTCTTAAAGTGTGATATGAATCTGGGAGATATTTAATTAAGTAATAGGATGATTCATTGGTTGTAAATCCTTAGTTTTCCTTAGTGTCCTATACTTATAGGATTCCAGCTTGATGCAATCTCTCAGACTTGAAGATGGTTGAAATGGTTTATATTAAAAGCGAATACTTTTTACTTGATTCTTGTAAATTCGTTTATCTTAAATGTATAGTTATTTTATTATCTGAGTAGATTGCTTTACCTTAAATTTATTTACCTTATTTTTTCTACTTGATACTTATTCTTGCTTGACCTTTGAGTAGTAATTCAAATTATTCAGTTATATAGTCTCATCTCTTGGTTTCTGATCTAAAGAGTAACGCTTGTACACATGTATTGTAGAACTATCATTTGACCTATCTAGAGTTTGGTTGACATTAGATAAACCCTACACAGTAGATTAGTGCATGTTTATTTATTTTAGTGTTATTTGTGTTTTTATATTGTATGGATGCATGATTTTGATTTGATTGAGGTTTTGCATATTAATGACATGCATTATAGCATTGTTTGCAGGCCGACGACCACTAACTCCTTTGTGATTGAGACGGATCATCGAGTATATTTTTCCTGTTGTGTCACTCTTAGTTGGAGATGTGTACAAACAGTTGATACTCCCCAGGTGTTTGGAGTTCCCACAGGTGCTTCGGGGTTTTTAGAGCCACAGGTGCTTTAACTTTTCATTCAGGGCCACAGATATTGTGGTGTATTTGCATAGCTACAAGTGTTTGACGCTTGTATCCTGTCCACTCAACTTACCCAATACAGCGATGGTTGGTGTGTGTACAGTACATGTCATGACATCACACACACATTATGCATTGTGCATTTTCTGTACTTGTTTAAGCTATGATTGCTGCATTTGATTGACATACATATTCGATTATGATTTACATTTATTATATGATTTGAATCTGCTCGACAGTACTAGCGATTTACTGAGGTATCAGGGAGATTTCTAATCATGCTCCTATGTATTACATGTGGGATCGGCGGCGTCGATAGAGGAGTGGGGGTGGGGGTGGGGGGTGGGGGGGGGGGGTGAATATCGACTCGTAAATTTACTCAAAATTTGTCGTTCGTTCTTTCTGTCAAGAGAGTTAGTATGCAACGGAATAATAAATAAGAACGAAAATGTAGGGATCTCTAGGAAAAAATATTCAAAAATCGCAGTAGAAATAAGAGATCCCACGAGTGATCCATGAGAAAGAAAACTCATACAAAGTTAATTTACAAATTCTTATCGTATAGGGTATACCTTTGGCGCGTGACCTTCGCTTATCCCGTTTGTCCGAGGTATGTCAGATCACTTGCACGTTCAAGTGTCCGTGCGTCTATGCGTATCCACACGAACACAATACCTCAAGCTTCGGAGAAGAATCACCTTTGTGATGCTAGCCACAAGAGGAGATTCACAAAGCAAAAAGGAGAGGAAGAAGAGAGATTTTGACCATGAGAAGGAAGGGAAGGAAGAATGACAAGTTCTTCATTCAAATGATAAGAAATTTTTTTTTATACTCATCCCATGAATATGAAGAGTTTTTGTCCTTTTAGCTTCCCTCCATTAATACTAATAAAAACCCACTTAGAGCACATTTTCTCATCTGACTCTTCAACTTCTCTTCATCCAATGAAGAAAAACTTTTTATCATCCTCAATTATTAATTTATTAAACATTTTAATAAATTAATATCTCATTCAAATATGGTTGAGTCTAATCTAAATGAGTCAAACTCAAATTAGATTTCAATCCCATAATCCAATTGGATTCACTTGAGTCTAACTTAATTAATCCAATTCAGATTAAATCTTAGTCAAACTAAGATTAATTAATCTCCGAAGCATCGTATCTTTAGTGTGTGACCCAATAGGTTCTCGTAACGTTGGCAATATGTCTAAACTTCTTTAGACACAAAAGTAATGAGCGAGATCTAGCAATGCATCATTGCTACCTAAGTGACGAGAAAATCGAGATCCGACTTAACCTCCGTGACTATGACAATATATGACCTTGTCTTTCCATCCTCAATATCTAGATTGATCAATGAGGCATAGACCGTGTCATCCTCGATTAATCTTTGTGTTTCTTGATCCTCGAGTAGACTCACTCAAACAAATGAGCTCAATATCTCATATTTACTCATTTGAGCATGACCATGCGTTTTAGTAGTCCTACTCGATTAAGGGGCTCACAGATATCACTCCCGTCATATGGGAGGGATAGATCCCATCTATATCACTCACATCACTTCGCATAATTCATTACACACCCAGTGATCGCCTTTATAGTCCACTATGTTACGAGTGACGTTTGACGATACCAAAATACATAACTCTATATGTAGGGAACCGTAGTGACTTCAGGTCTAAGGACTATTCATACTAATAGTCACATGAGAAAGTTTATGACACTCATATGACAATCTATGAAACTTTACCATGGCGGATCAATTCAGTACACATTCTCTAATATATACCCATGTATCAACTTGATATCATATATCTATGACTTGTGAGCTCAAGTCATCAATTGACCTATATGCTAGTCTCCATGCATTAATATTGTCTTTAAATATTAATGCTTGACTATGAATGGTTTATATTGTTCTCTACATCATATCACTATCGATTCAACCAATCAATATAACGTAGATAAGAACTTACTACCCAAGGACATTATTATACTTAGTTATTTGACACAAATATAAAGTATAATAACCAAACATGCCTTTATTAATGATAGAATATAATACAAAAAGTCCCTAGTCAATCATCACAAAATTGGCTCTAGGGCTTCTACTAACAATCTCCCATTAGCACTAGTGTCAATTACTATAATATCTAATACCCAGTGATCTAGTGTGACCATCATACTTCTTCTGTGCCAAAGCCTTGGTCAAAGGATCCGCGATGTTAGCATCAATGGGTACTCTGCATATCCTCACATCTCCTCTATCGATGATTTCTCGAATGAGATTGAAGCACCGTAGTATGTGTTTGGTCCGCTGATGAGAGCGAGGTTTCTTAGCTTGTGCAATAGCCCAATTGTTGTCACAATAGAGGTCTATTGGGTCTGTTATACTAGGTACCACACCAAGCTCTATTATGAACTTCCGGATCCAAACAGTCTCTTTTGCTGCATCAGACACAGCAATATATTCGACCTCTATTGTAGAATCTGCGACTGTGTCCTGCTTTGAACTCTTCCAGCTGACAGTGCCACCATTCAAGCAAAATACATACCTTGATTGCGATCTAAAATCATCCCTGTTGGTTTGGAAGGTTGCATCACTGTAACCCTTTACAGCTAGCTCCTCATTGTCTCCAAATATCAAGAAATATTATTTCGTCCTTCGTAAGTACTTAAGAATATTCTTGACAGCTATCCAGTGACTTTCACCTGAATATGACTGGTATCTGCTCGTCATGCTCACAGCATACAAGACATCTGGACGAGTACAAAGCATGACGTACATGATAGACCCTATAGCAGATGCATAAGGGATCTGATTCATCCGGTCTCTCTCCTCCTTGGAAGAGGGACATTGAGTCTTCGAAAGACTTACATCATGTGACATTGGCAGAAAACCTTTCTTGGAATTCTGTATGGCAAAACGATTAAGCATCTTGTCAATATATGTACTCTGACTTAAGCCAAGTAATCTTTTAGATCTATCTCTATATATTTTGATGCCTAGGATATAGGTTGCTTCACCTAAGTCCTTTATTGAGAAACAATTCCCTAGCCACGTCTTTACAGACTATAGTGTAGGGATATCATTTCCAATGAGGAGTATATCATCCATATACAAGATCAGGAAGATAACTGTGCTCCCGCTAACCCTCTTGTAGACACAGGGTTCATCTTCATTCTTGATGAAACCAAATGCTTTGATTGCATCATCGAATCGAAGATTCCAGCTTCGAGAAGCTTGCTTTAGCCCATAAATGGACCTTTGCAACTTACATACCTTTTTAGCATGCTCTGGATCTACAAAACCCTCAGGTTGTGTCATACACATCCTCGAGTAGATTCCCATTTAGGAATGTGGTTTTGACATCCATCTGCCAGATCTCATAATCGTGGTAAGCTGCAATAGCAAGCATGATCCGAATAGATTTAAGCATCGTAACTGGTGAAAAGGTTTGATCATAGTCGATACCATGAATCTGCTTAAAACCTTTGGCTACCAATCACCCTTTATAGGTATGTATAAGACCATCCATGTCAGTCTTTCTTTTAAAGACCCACTTACATCCAATGGGTTTAATTCCCTCAGGTGAATCAACCAAAGTCCATATTTGGTTAGTGTACATGGATTCAATTTCGAACTTCATGGTCTCTAGCCATTTCTCAGAATCTGGGCTCATCACAGCTTCTTGATAGGATATAGGCTTGTTCAACTCAACAAGCATAACGTCATCATGGTCAGACAAGAGAAATGAGTATCTCTCAGGCTGATGACGTATCCTATCAGATCTGCAAAGAGGTTGGTCTACTTGAACAGATTGTTGCTCCACAACTTCTTGTGCAATAATCTCATGATTCACAACACTTTGTGGTGCCTGTTTAATGCCCATCAAGGCCTCAGTACTATCTACATCTTGAACTTTTTCAAGAGGGATTTTACTCCCACTATTTCTTCTAGAAATAAACTTTCTTTCGAGAAAAATGTCATTTCTAGCGACAAACACTTTGCCTAGTGTGAGATTGTAGAAGAAATATCCCTTCGTTTCCTTGGGATATCCTATAAAATAGCACTTATCAGATTTAGGTTGAAGATCGTGGGACTCTTCCCAGTCCATATCGTATATGGTGTCTTTATGACGGTCTTTGATGAAACTCGGTTAAGTGTGAAAAAAGTCGTCTCTAGAGCAAATCCCCAGAACGAAGTAGGAAAATATGTCTGACACATCATCGATCGTCCCATATCTAATAGAGTACGATTTCTCCGCTCGAACACACCATTCCATTATGGTGCTCCAGGTGGAGTGAGTTGGGATATGATCACACACTCTGCTAGATGGTCATGAAACTCTTGGCTAAGGTATTCACCACCTCGATCTAATCGAAGTATCTTAATACTCTTGTCAAGTTGATTTTGTACTTCACTCTTGAATTCTTTGAACTTTTCAAAGGATTCTGACTTGTGTTTCATTAGATACATAGCCGTATCTACTGACATCATCAGTAAAAGAGATGAAGTACTGATAGCCTCCTCTGGCTGTGACATTAAATGGACCACATACATCAGTATGTATGAGTCCTAACAAGTCTGTCGCTCTTTCATCGTGTCCACTAAATAGAGTCTTGGTCATCTTGCCTAGAAGACAAGATTCACATGTCTCATATGATTCAAAATCAAATGAGTCCAGTAATCCATCCTTATGGAGCTGGGATATGCGACTCTAATTTATATGACCTAAGCGACAATGCCAGAGATACGTTTGGTTCAAATCATTTGGTTTGAACCATTTGGTATTTATGTTATAGATTGAGTTCTCTAAGTCTAGAACATAGAGTCCATTTATAAGAGGTGCACTACAATAGAACATGTCATTTAACATTATAGAACAACATTTATCCTTTATGATAAATAAAAAGTCTTTCTTGTCCAAACGAGATATAGAAATTATGTTCTTAATTATTACAGGTACATAACAACACTCCTCTAGTTCTAAGATAAGCCCAGTAGGCAAAGACAAGGAATATGTTCTTATAGCTATAGCAACAACTCTTGCACCATTGCTTACTCGTAGGTCCACTTCGTCCTTTGTCAACGATCTAGCTCTTCGAAGGCTCTGCACATTAGTATAAATGTGAGATACATAACCGATATCTAATACCCAAGAAGAGGAAATAGATAGATTGACTTCTATAACAAAAATACTTGAGGCAGAAGTATTACTTCTTTTCTTCTTTACTTCCTCTAGATAGAGTTTGCAATTCCGCTTCCAATGTCCGGTCTCACCACAATGGAAGCAGGTCCCTTCCTTAGGCACCCCGCCTTTGGCCTTCAGTGCAGTAGAGTTGGCCTTGCCTTTAGCTTGGTCTTACCCTTGCCCTTAGGCTTCCATTTTCCTTTGCCCTTCTGTACCATCAGTACATTACTAGTCTTGATTTTCTTGAAATTGGGTTCAGCAGTTCTTAACATGTTGAGCATCTCAGGCAATGACTTGTCAATTTCGTTCATGTTATAGTTCATGACAAATTGATTGTACCTTTCCAACAACGATTGCAGGATAAGGTCTATGACCATTTCTTGACCCAGTGGAAATCCTAGTATTTCGTTATCGACATACCCAATCATCTTGAGTACGGGAGTTCATTCTTGCATCTTGCATGCAAATAGGGCCTTAGACACCTCAAACCACTCGTGCCTAGCTTGCCCTTGATATAGTTGTTTTAAGTGCTCAACCATATCATGTGCATCCATGTTCTCATGTTGTATCTGAAGCTCAGAGTTCATGGTGGTAAGCATGAGGCATGATACATCAAGTGCATCATCTTGATGCTTTTTGTAAGCATCCTTTTCGACGCGAGTGGCGGTAGTGATAGGTGGAAGAGGTTGCTCTAGGACGTATAGTTTTCGTTCTTGTTTAAGGACGATCCTCAAGTTTCTGTACCAATCCAGAAAATTAACTCCGTTGAGTTTATTCTTCTCAAGGACGGATCGTAGAGAGAGAGAGAGAGTATTTGACGTGTTAGACGATATGGTGATCTACAATAGTAAAATATGCAGAAATAAATATCATATCAAGATCATTTAATTAGGTCTTTAATTAAATGATACTCCCACTGAATTATAGAGCTTTGGTAGGGGCTAGTCATGGATGTAGGCAAACTCATTTGCCCACACTACTAGCTCTAAACCAAATAGCGACTACATTCATGTGGGGCAAGATCCATATTATACCTCATCTTAAGTTAGCTTTGGCTAATCGCCCAAGACTTAGTATAATTAGGTAAATAATATTTTACCAATTACATCTTATGCAACTCTTGGAAATAAAGGGTCAAGATCCACATTACACATCATCTTGAGTTAGCTTTGGCTAATCACCCAAGACTTTAAATAATTATTCTTTTACCCAAATTTCTCAACTTTTGGGATATGCCTCTAAGTTTTTCAATCCAATTGAGGTGACTTAGTTAAGTTTGACCCAAAGTTCGATAGCGGGACATCACAATTGTCGTCTCCCACTCTACCAAGATAAAATGTGTGGCTTTGCCTTGGCAAACCCAACAACAAATGATCGAGGTAGTTTATGAGTACCAAACTTTGGTAGGCATATCGAGTTGACTTAATTAAGATAAATGTTTATCTAATCATGCATCACATACACACATTGCATATATCAACATATAAGCGGTAAAATGTGATATGGTTATGACCCGTATACTACGATCTGTTGGATCGAGAGATGCGAGAGAGGGGGGGTGAATGTCGCAAATCGTTCGGATTTAAAAAGAGTAAGTGCGCAGCGGAAATAAGACACAAGAGAAATGCTAACACGGTCGTTTTACTTGGTTCGGAGCCTGTGTCGACTCCTACTCCAAGTGTTGGAAATTCTAGGCCGCAAAAACCGCTTTTTGCGTTGCGGAAACCCCAGAATCTCGGCCACGGATCCGTACGAACTTATAAAACAAATACGAGTACGAGTTTAATATCTAGATCTACACTAGATCTACGTGATAAGGTCATTACCCTTGACGCGTAGCCCTTCGCTTTCCCGCTTGTCCAAGAGGCCGCCGGATCTCGTAGAGTATCAAAGTAGACACTCCTCTATATGTATCCACGCGAACAAAAGAAGATGGATCGAAACCTTGGTGTGCTAGCACCCCTATGGGTTTCGGCCAAGAGAGGGAGAGGAAGAAGAAAAATCCGGGAGGAGAAGAAGAGCCACCAAAAAGAAACAAAACCCACCTTTTGTTCACCTTGGGTGGCCGGCCACTTAATGGCCATTAATGGCCATTAGGTGGCCGGCCATAATGGCCATTAAGTGCCATTAGGTGGCCTTCCAAATCCCCTATCAATTTGAATTCGAAATTCAAATGGGGGGGAAAACCAAGTCAAGTCTAACTTGAATTGGAACCAAGTCAAATCAAACTTGATTTGGATTTAGGTCAAGTCAAACTTGCCTTTTATGGACTTTCCATATTTAGCCAAGTCAAACTTGACTTCATTTCTTCTCCCATGTTGAGTCTAACTCGAAGTGGAACCAAGTCAAGTCAAACTTGATTTGGATTTAGGTCAAGTCAAACTTGCCTTTTATGGACTTTCCATATTTAGCCAAGTCAAACTTGACTTCAATTTTTCTCCATCTATTTGTTCTTTGCGTGTGACCCTATAGGTTCTTGTAACGTTGGCAATGCTTCTAACCTCTTAGAAACATAAGCAATGAGCGGTATCTAGCAACACATCATTGCTACCCAAGTTACAAGAATGTTGAGATCCAACATCACCTTGTGACTAATAATTGTGACTCTCACAATATATGATAATGTCCCTCTATCCATTTGATATCTAGATCGACTCAATTGAGGCATAGACCGTGTCATCCTCGAGTCAATCTATATCTTGAACTCCAAGTAGACTCACACTAATCAAATGAGTTCAATATCTCATATTGACTCACTTGGGCATAGCCATGCACTTTGTGGTCTAACTCTATCAAGAATACGATATCGCTCCCGTCATATAGGAGGGATAGATCCCATCTACATCACTCACATCCCTCTCCATAATTTGTTACATACCCAGTAATCGCCTTTATAGTCCACCCATTTACGGGTGACGTTTGACGAAGCCAAAGTACGTAACTCCTTATGTAGGAATCCATGGTGACTTCAGGTCCAAGGACTAATAGTCATACTAATAGCCACATGAGAAAGTATATGACACTCATATAACGATCCATGATACTTTCTCATGGCGGGTCATTCAGTATACATTCTCCAATGCATACCCATGTGTCAACTTGATATCTCTATATCCATGACTTTTGAGATCAAGTCATCATGTTGACCTACATGCTAGTCTCTACATATTAACATTGTCCCTGAATGTTAATACTCGACTAGGAATAATTTAGAGTAGTGTTCTCCATATCATCTCACTATCGATTCAACCAATCGATTGATATAGATAAGAACTTTCTACTCAAGGACATTATTATACTTAGCTAATTGGCACAAATACACGTAAGTATAATAACCATAAAACATACCTTTATTTATACATAGGAATATGATACAAATTAGTCCATACAATCATTACATGATCGGCTCTAGGGCTCTCACCAACAATCTCCCACTAGCACTAGTGCCAATCACTGTAGTATCTAATACCCAATGATCTAGTGTGACCATCATGCTTTGTCTGTGCCAAAGCCTTGGTCAGGGGATCTGCGACATTCGCCTCAGTGGGTACTCTGCATATCTTCACATCTCCTCTATCGATGATCTCTCGAATGAGATGGAAGCGCCGTAGTATATGTTTGGTCCGCTGGTGTGAGCGAGGTTCCTTAGCCTGCGCAATAGCTCCATTATTGTCACAATAGAGCTCTATGGGATCTGCAATGCTAGGAACCACCCCAAGCTCTGCAACGAACTTGCGGATCCAAACTGCCTCCTTTGCTGCCTCTGATGCAGCAATATACTCAGCCTCTGTTGTAGAATCAGCAACTGTGTCCTGCTTCGAACTCTTCCAGCTCACAGCGCCGCCATTTAGACAAAACACGAACCCTGATTGCGATCTATAATCATCCTGGTCGGTCTGGAAGCTAGCATCACTGTAACCCTTTACAGTTAGCTCCTCATTGCCCCCATATATCAAGAAATATTCTTTAGTCCTTCTCAAGTACTTAAGAATATTCTTGACCGCTATCCAGTGACGCTCACCTGGATCTGACTGGTATCTGCTCGTCATACTTAAAGCATACGAGACATCAGGACGAGTACATAGCATGGCGTACATGATAGATCCTATGGCCGAGGCATAAGGGATCTTATCCATGCGGTCTCTCTCCTCTCTAGAAGAGGGACTTTGAGTCTTCGAAAGACTCATACCATGTGACATAGGCAGAAATCCTTTCTTGGAATTCTGCATGGCAAACCGAAGTAAGACCTTGTCAATGTATGTACTCTGACTTAGGCCAAGCAATCTCTTAGATCTATCTCTATAGATCTTGATGCCTAAAATACAGGCTGCTTCACCTAAGTCCTTCATTGAGAAACAATTCCCCAGCCAAGTCTTCACAGACTGAAGCATAGGAATATCATTCCCAATGAGTAGTATGTCATCCACATACAATATGAGGAAAACTACTATGTTTCCTTCAACCCTCTTGTAGACACAGGGTTCATCTTCATTCTTGATGAAACCAAACTGTTTGATTGCATCATCGAATCGAAGATTCCAGCTCCGAGAAGCTTGCTTTAGTCCATAAATGGACCTTTGCAGCTTGCATACTCTGCCAGTATGCTTTGGATCTACAAAACCCTCAGGTTGTGTCATGTACACATCCTCGAGTAGGTTCCCATTCAGGAACGCGGTTTTGACATCCATCTGCCAGATCTCATAATCGTGGTATGCTGCAATAGCAAGCATGATCCGAATGGACTTGAACATCGCTACTGGAGAAAAGGTTTCATCATAGTCAATACCATGAATTTGTTTGAAACCCTTTGCTACCAGTCTACCCTTATAGGTATGCGTAAGTCCTCCCATGTCAGTCTTTCTCTTAAAGACCCACTTACACCCAATGGGTTTTACCCCTTCAGGTGGATCAACCAAGGTCCAAACTTGGTTGGTGTACATGGAATCCATCTCGGATCTCATGGCCTCAAGCCATTTCTCAGAGTCTGGGCTCATCACAGCTTCCTGATAGGTTGTAGGCTCATTCTCAATGAGCACAACGTCATTGTCATCAGACAAGAGAAATGAATATCTCTCAGGCTGATGACGTACCCTACCAGACCTGCGAAGAGGTAAGTCTACTTGAACAGGATGTTGTTCCATAACTCCTTGTGTAACAATCTCATGATCCACAACACTTTGTGGTTCCTGTTCAACCTCCATCAAGGCCTCAGTGCTTTGGTCCATATCTTGAAGTTCTTCAAGATCGAACGTACTCCCACTAGTTTTTCTAGAAACAAAGTCCCTTTCTAGAAAAACCCCAGTCTTCGCCACAAACACTTTGTGCTGACTGGGAATGTAGAAGTAATATCCCTTCGTTTCCTTGGGATATCCTACAAAATAGTACTTATCAGATTTGGGTCCCAGTTTGTCTGAGACTTGACGTCGAACGTAAGCCTCACAACCCCAAATCCTCATAAAAGACATCTGGGGACTCTTCCCAGTCCATATCTGATATGGTGTCTTTACTACAGCCTTTGATGGAACACGGTTAAGAGTGAAGGCTGCCGTGTCCAGAGCATATCCCCAAAAGGATATAGGAAGATCTATGTGACTCATCATGGATCGCACCATATCTAATAGGGTACGATTCCTCCTTTCGGACACACCATTCCATTGTGGTGTTCCAGGAGGAGTGAGTTGGGACAGAATCCCACACTCAGCTAGATAGTCACGGAACTCATGGCTGAGGTATTCTCCACCTCGATCTGATCGAAGTATTTTAATACTCTTGCCAAGCTGGTTTTGTACTTCATTCTTGAATTCTTTGAACTTTTCAAAGGATTCTGACTTATGTGTCATCAAGTACACATAACCATATCTACTGAAATCATCAGTAAATGTAATGAAGTACCTATAACCACCTCTGGCAGCAACATTGAAAGGGCCACATACATCGGTATGTATAAGACCTAACAAATCGGTTGCTCTTTCGCTGTGTCCACTGAATGGAGTCTTGGTCATCTTGCCAAGAAGGCAAGACTCGCATGTCTCAAATGATTCAAAATCAAATGAGTCCAGCAAACCATCTCTATGGAGCTGGGATAGGCAACTCTCATTTATATGGCCTAAGCGACAGTGCCAGATATAGGTTTGGTTCAAGTCATTAGACTTGAGCCTTTTGGTATTTATGTTATAGATAGGATTTTCTAAGTCTAGAAGGTAGAGTCCGTTCATCAGAGGTGCACTACAATAGAACATATCATTTAAATAAACTGAACAACATTTGTTCTTTATTACAAACGAAAATCCTTTCTTGTCTAAACAAGAAACAGAAACTATGTTCTTAGTAAGAGCAGGCACATAATAACAATCATCTAACTCTAGTACAAGCCCAGAGGGCAGAGATAGCATATAAACTCCTGTAGCAACAGCAGCAACTCTTGCTCCATTGCCAACTCGTAAGTCCACCTCGCCCTTTGTCAATGTCCTGCTATTTCTCAGCGCCTGCACATTAGTACAAATGTGAGAAGCACATCCGGTATCTAATACCCATGATGTAGAAATAGACAAATTGACTTCTATAACATGAATACCTGAAGTAGAAGTCTGACTTCTCTTCTTCTGGAGATCTTCCATATATTTCTTGCAGTTCCGCTTCCAGTGTCCGGTCTCACCGCAGTGGAAGCAGGTAGCATCCTTGGCAACCCCTCCTTTGGGTTTCAGTGCTTTGCCCTTGCCCTTACCCTTGGCTTGAGACTTTCCCTTGCCTTTGGGCTTGCCCTTACCTTTGTCCTTCTGCACCATCAAAATGGGTTTGGCCTTCTTAAGATTGAGCTCAGCGGTTCTCAACATGCTGAGCATCTCAGGCAAGGGCTTGTCAATTTCGTTCATGTTCCAGTTCATGACAAATTGACTATAACTTTCGGGAAGGGACTGCAAGATCAAGTCTGTGGCCAGCTCTTGGCCCAGTGGGAATCCCAATCTCTGCAGATTCTCTATGTACCCAATCATCTTGAGTACATAGGGACCTACGGGAGTCCCTTCTTGCATCTTGCACTGAAACAGTGCCTTAGAGATCTCAAATCTCTCGTGCCTTGCTTGTCCTTGATACAGTTGACGCAGATGCTCAACCATATCGAAAGCATCCATTAACTCATGTTGCTTCTGAAGCTCAGAGTTCATGGTTGCGAGCATAAGACATGACACATCTAATGCGTCATCTTGATGCTTCTTGTGAGCATCACGGTCAGCTCGCGTGGCACTGGCAGGAGGTGCCTCGGGAATAGGCTGCTCCAGAACGTACAGTTTACGTTCTTGCTTGAGAACTATTCTCAAGTTCCTGTACCAGTCCAGGAAGTTTGCTCCATTGAGCTTGTCCTTCTCAAGGACAGATCGCAGAGAGAGAGTGTTCGCGTTTGTCGACATGGCAATCTACAACAATAAAAATGCAGAAAAATATAAATAACATATTCCAACTATCATTTAATTAGGCCTTTAATTAAATGATTCTCCCACTGAATTATAGAAAGATTTGTAGAATCAAGTCATAGATGTGGTCAAACCACACTATAAGATTCTATCTAAATTAACTATAACATAGTGGGACAAGATCCACATCATACTAAGCCTTGAGTTAGCTTTGGCTAAATCGCCCAAGACTTAGTACGATCGGTAGGTAATAATTTACCGATTACATCTCTATGCAATTCTTGTTTATAGGATTAAAATTTACATTTACATAAAAACTTGAGTTAGCTTTGGCTAAATCGCCCAAGTTTTAATATAAATGCGATATTTATCCTACCTTTCCAACGATTGGAATATGCCTATAGTTAGACTCGATCCAACCGAGTTAACTAGTTTTACTCAATCTGATTGAGTTTGTTCTCACCCAAGCCGTGATAGGCGGGACCAAGATTGTCCCTCCGTACCCTACCAAGATTAAATGTGTTGCTCTGCTTTGGCAGATTCAACAACAACAAATGATCGAGGTAGTGATAGGTATCAAAACTTGGTAGGCATTTTCGAGAATGAGTTGATTTGAATTAGATCGAATCTAATCGCAAGAGAGAGGGTGTATCATATACACAAGGCTCTAATTATTTTACTCTAGCATGCATCACATACAAGCAAATAATAAAATAATTTAATTTGTGATTGGATCATGGCCCTACTACGATCTTCTCAAGCCAATGAGAAGATCGGACGGTCAACCTAGGGTTTCGCTTCTCCAAGCTTCTCCTTTGACCGCCACGTGTCGTCGGCTCCCTCCATAACTCCGTCTTCGGATGGACCGCCCACCGTCTTCATTTTGTACATTACAAAATAATAAAATACAGAAATAAAATAAAAGAAGCCGACTCGCAGGTCGCATCCACTATACAACACGCACAATCACAAAAACGGTACGCAGACCGTAATATGAATTACAACACATTCCAATCACATTGGGTTTTTATTGGGCCATGATCATCACAAATGCATACATAATTCCTAATTATGTATTTTAAATAAATTTCTATAATTTTTCTACAATTTTACAATATTATGAGTTACACTTCCGTAACGGTCCCGCTACGCGATTTTCGGGCACGATTTCGGGACAATGCCCCTCGCGGGGTTAGGGGCCGCGCCCCTACTCGCGAAATGAATTTCACGAGTGTCCCAAAATCATCTTACAGCAACTTAAGCCGCTGTCCCGAAAGATTATAGCGAGATCTTTCCGTTTCGGAAAGTTTTTCTCGATCGGTGAAGCCTACAAGTGTCCGAACACTTGTTGCTTCAACTTCATGAGAAAAATACCCATAAATACTATAAATTTCGAAAAATCACAGAATATTATTTTTCTGTAAAATTTTGTATCTAATACAAAAAAAAACAAATTTAAACTCGTACAAGGTTCGCACGTGGCTCTGATACCACTGTTGGAAATTCTAGGCCGCAAAAATCGGTTTTTGCGTTGCGGAAACCCCAGAATCTCGGCCACGGATCCGTGCGAACTTATAAAACAAATACGAGTACGAGTTTAATATCTAGATCTACACTAGATCTACGTGATAAGGTCATTACCCTTGACGCGTAGCCCTTCGCTTTCCCGCTTGTCCAAGAGGCCGCCGGATCTCGTAGAGTATCAAAGTAGACACTCCTCTATATGTATCCACGCGAACAAAAGAAGATGGATCGAAACCTTGGTGTGCTAGCACCCCTATGGGTTTCGGCCAAGAGAGGGAGAGGAAGAAGAAAAATCCGGGAGGAGAAGAAGAGCCACCAAAAAGAAACAAAACCCACCTTTTGTTCACCTTGGGTGGCCGGCCACTTAATGGCCATTAATGGCCATTAGGTGGCCGGCCATAATGGCCATTAAGTGCCATTAGGTGGCCTTCCAAATCCCCTATCAATTTGAATTCGAAATTCAAATGGGGGGGAAAACCAAGTCAAGTCTAACTTGAATTGGAACCAAGTCAAATCAAACTTGATTTGGATTTAGGTCAAGTCAAACTTGCCTTTTATGGACTTTCCATATTTAGCCAAGTCAAACTTGACTTCATTTCTTCTCCCATGTTGAGTCTAACTCGAAGTGGAACCAAGTCAAGTCAAACTTGATTTGGATTTAGGTCAAGTCAAACTTGCCTTTTATGGACTTTCCATATTTAGCCAAGTCAAACTTGACTTCAATTTTTCTCCATCTATTTGTTCTTTGCGTGTGACCCTATAGGTTCTTGTAACGTTGGCAATGCTTCTAACCTCTTAGAAACATAAGCAATGAGCGGTATCTAGCAACACATCATTGCTACCCAAGTTACAAGAATGTTGAGATCCAACATCACCTTGTGACTAATAATTGTGACTCTCACAATATATGATAATGTCCCTCTATCCATTTGATATCTAGATCGACTCAATTGAGGCATAGACCGTGTCATCCTCGAGTCAATCTATATCTTGAACTCCAAGTAGACTCACACTAATCAAATGAGTTCAATATCTCATATTGACTCACTTGGGCATGGCCATGCACTTTGTGGTCTAACTCTATCAAGAATACGATATCGCTCCCGTCATATAGGAGGGATAGATCCCATCTACATCACTCACATCCCTCTCCATAATTTGTTACATACCCAGTAATCGCCTTTATAGTCCACCCATTTACGGGTGACGTTTGACGAAGCCAAAGTACGTAACTCCTTATGTAGGAATCCATGGTGACTTCAGGTCCAAGGACTAATAGTCATACTAATAGCCACATGAGAAAGTATATGACACTCATATAACGATCCATGATACTTTCTCATGGCGGGTCATTCAGTATACATTCTCCAATGCATACCCATGTGTCAACTTGATATCTCTATATCCATGACTTTTGAGATCAAGTCATCATGTTGACCTACATGCTAGTCTCTACGTATTAACATTGTCCCTGAATGTTAATACTCGACTAGGAATAATTTAGAGTAGTGTTCTCCATATCATCTCACTATCGATTCAACCAATCGATTGATATAGATAAGAACTTTCTACTCAAGGACATTATTATACTTAGCTAATTGGCACAAATACACGTAAGTATAATAACCATAAAACATGCCTTTATTTATACATAGGAATATGATACAAATTAGTCCATACAATCATTACATGATCGGCTCTAGGCTCTCACCAACACCAAGGCCCACGGTCGTTGACCGTTTTCTGCGGGCAATTCTATACGTTCGAGAAAGTTTACAATCACAAGTATTACAGAATTAGCTTCGTAAACTTAA